>PVKC010024902.1:0-16698 GCA_004027635.1 Crocidura indochinensis | reverse complement strand
CAAGCCCCATTCTCTATGCATTGGGTGGTCTGCAGCAAGTTCAGCTGGGATGGTTTTTATTGATACTTCAAAATTATGTCGGAGAGGAACCATAAGCACCCATGCGGCTGCTGTGGCAGTGGTGGTGTTATCATCTTCCTGGGAGAAAGAAATGACCAAATCCAAGAAGGAAGGGCTGAATGCAATATAGACAGACATTAAGTACAATATGGATAGACATTAAACTGACACAGAGGTGGCCACTACACACACATACACACATAGATGGACAAAATTGATCAATAGGTTGCATTAAGATAATTGACTCTGGGGCCCGGGAGATAGCATGGAGGTAAGGCATTTGCCTTTCATGCAAAAGGTCATCGGTTCGAATCCCGATGCCCCATATGGTCCCCCGTGCCTGCCAGGAGTGATTTCTGAGCATGGAGCCAGGAGTAACCCTTGAGCACTGCCGGGTATGACCCAGAAACCAAAAAAAAAAAAAAAAAAAAAGATAATTGACTCAGGTGGAACGGGTCAAAGTGCTTCAAAATGTAAAGGTCACATGTCGAGGTTTAAAAATTTTCTAGTTCTTTGGAGTAATTGACATTGCTGAAAAGTAACTTTGCTGGGAAATGGCTTCATGATCTAGAATAAACACAAAACATTCCCAAAACAATCATGATTTTCAGGTCTAGAATACTAATTTTATAATGAGCACTGTAAAAAATAGTCTGCACCTCGGAGTATGGTATCACATATGTTCCTTTCCTGAAAGCAAATTGAGAACAAAGACATATGATCTAGTAAAAAAAAAAAGGGCAGGAATTAAATGTAAATACATACTCAATGACTGAGCACTGTCACAAGGGTCCATGGCATACAGATGCCTTATCCAAAGATCTCTGTGGAGAGAAACATTAGACCATATAAACAGATATAATCAAATGGATAATAAATAATTTAAAATATTTGTTAAGAGGGACCAGAGCTATAGCACAGAGGTAAGGCATTTGCCTTACACACGGCCAACACAGGACAGACCCTGTTCGAATCCTGGCATTTCTTATGGTCCCCCAAGCATGCCAGGAGTAAGCCCTGCGCACCATTGGGTGTGAGCCAAAAAACAACAAAAAATCGGACATTATCATAATTAGTAATAATTATAAAAACTATTAGGAATATATCACTAATGTAAAAATAGGGCATCCAAATTATATCTCCATGGATCACTATGAACAAAAGCAGTAAAAGGTTATAAACATAATAGAATAGAAATTAAGACCAACCATGCCAGGAGTAAGCCATGCGCACCACTGGGTGTGACCCAAAAAACAACAAAAAAATCAGACATTATCATAATTAGTAATAATTATAAAAACTGTATTAGGAATATATCACTAATGTAAAAATAGGGCATCCAAACTATATCTCCATGGATCACTTTGAACAAAAGCAGTAAAAGGTTATAAACATAATAGAATAGAAATTAAGACACTAAAACATTCTAAAACGAAAACTCCTACTGTTGTGGAAATCCACATCCTGCAGCTGTTGGCAAAAGCATTAGAATATTATTATAGACATCTCTGAAGAACATTCAGCTGTATCCATTGCAGCAGGTCTCTTTGAAATATAAAAAAGAATATAAGATGCTGAAGATTTTACAGACAAATCGGAGATTTCTGAAACTTTTTAATCATCAAATTTAAATCAATGTTGTTTTGCCACATTTTTACAGTAGGCTGTGCCATTTTATCACTATGGTAAAATTTTCCATTTTACCTTAATGATAAAAATAGAGAATAAATTGTATTCTTCATGGTTGTTCTTGGAGTCCATAATGTACTGTGATAAGTCAAGGTTTTCTAAAAGAAAGTCCATGTAGTAGGCATGTAGTTTTTTAATCATCTTGCTGTCATAGAATAGGGAATGAATTTACGGATCGTCTGGCAGAGGAACATGAAGTGCGACATACAAATGCCCACCATTTGCATGTGAACTATCATATTCAATGGAGGCAGGTCAGACAAATTGTGGACACACATGTACCATTTGTGCTCCCTTAAATAAAACATGTAGCTAGACCCAATCCCAAGGGTTACAAACTAATGCATTATGACTAATGGACATTGTACATGTTGACTTCTTTCCAAAGAAATCCTGAGACACAATAATGGGTTTTTTTGCAGTCACAGTAACACACAGAATTCCCTAAAAAGAAAAGAACATTGGAAATGACCATCTGTGCTCTTAATACATTTGAAATGCTTCTATGACAGCATTGGAATCCTTATTGAAATTTCACCATCAAGGTATCAAGGAAATGAACAAAAAATAGAGGAGCATACACTCAGCAGATTTTCTTAAATCAGCTGAGATAATCTGTATTTAAACTTTAGTAGGTTTAAATTTGATTGCTTTTTTCTTTCTTAACATTACCAATACACCTGAGACTTCTTTTTTTTTTTGGTTTTTGGTTTTTGGGTCACACCCGGCAGCGCTCAGGGGTTACTCCTGGCTCCATGCTCAGAAATTGCTCCCGGCAGGCATGGGGGACCATATGGGGCACCAGGATTCGAACTGATGACCTTTTGCATGAAAGGCAAACGCCTTACCTCCATGCTATCTCCCGGGCCCCAAGACTTCTTAGCCTCTGTCCCACATCATTTCAGATGTGTCTTTCTCCTCTTCTACTCAATTTCTATCCTCTTACTTTATTCTGGGGCCTAGAGTATTCTTGACAACCCCCATTTAAGCCATTGCATCTCTTAGGGCAGTTATTTTTAAGACCACATATAAGTGATAAATAGTATCTGTCTTCCTCTGGCTTACTTCATTTATCTTTCTATTTCATCCATGTTGCATAATTGCATCATTCCTTACAGCCAAATACTATTCCTTTGTGGATATGTACCACATTTTCATGACTCAGTGTCTGTTGTTGGACATCTAGGTTGATTCCAACTTTTAGCTATTGTACTGACTGGTATGATAAACAGTGGTATGCATACATCATTTTAGATGAGTGTTTTTCTGTCCTGGGGATAGACACCCAAAAGCGAGAGTGCTAGGTCATACATAGGGAGTCCAATTCTGAGTTTACTGAGAACCTACCATACTGTTTCCATAGGGATTGGTCTTTACAGCATTCCCACCGAGCAGTGGGTGATAGTTCCTTTTCATCACATCTGTGCCAACACAAATTGTTCTCAATATTTTTATATATACCATCATCACTGGTATAAAATGATATCTCATTGTTGTCTTGATTTGGATTTCTCTAATGATAAGTGATGAGTGTTTTACATGTGTCTGTCGGCCATCTGTTAGTCTTCCTAAGAGAGGTTTGTATTAATTTCCCTATTTTTAATGGAGTTTTTAGATTTTGCAGGGTTAATCTTTGTGAGTACTTTGTAGATCCTAGATATCAACTCTTTATTTGATATGTTGAGTGAAAATATTTTCTCCCACTCCAATTTTAGCTTGTGCTTCATTGCCATATAGAAACTTTTTAGTTTTTTTTTATTTGATATAGTCATTTATTCAGATTTGACTCTATAGCCCTTGCCAATCATTGAAGACTCCTTTGAGATCTAGGTCTTAGAGTTTTCCTCAGTGTACTTTATGGATTCAGGTCTGATCTCAAGGTCTTTGATCCACTTTAATTTGACTTTTGTTTAATGTGTGAGATAATGGATTCAGCTTTAATATCTTACACATGGTTATTCAATTGCTCAAACACCACTGGTTAGAGAGGCTGTTTTTATTCCATTTCATGGTCTTGGCTCCTTTGTCAAATATTAATTGACCATATACTTAGAGATTTGTCACTGGATATTCTTTTCTGACCCATTTAGACCAGAGCTTTTTAAACATTTTCTACTTGTGACCCTTTTATCCTGAGAATTTTTTCTATATCATTGGGAATATAGATATATTAAAACAAATTTTATGAAAGTCATGTGACCCCCACATGAAGTTGGAAGTCCTCAGTACCTTATATGGTCCCCCAAATCTTGCCAGGAGTGAACCCTGAGCTCAGAACCAGGACTAAATAAACCCTGAGCATTGCCAGATATATTCCTTTCCAAAAAAACAGAAGTTAGGGACTAGCTTAAATAGAGTGCATCCAACTCATAGTAGGCAGAATAATTACCTTCCCTCCCATTTGTTTCAATAATAAAATAATAAAATAAATGTTGAATCTAAGAAGACATCCAAATTTGGATAATTTTTGAAGAAACTGAATTTAATTCTAAGTCTTAATTCCTTACAGAAGACTAATTAGATCGGTAGGTGCATGCATAACATCAGTGATGGAAAGACATCTGGCTTTCTAGGTTTCCCAGTAGTGTGGCCCCATTATTTTTTGCAACAATTTCCCAGCCAGAGATATAACCATATTCAGTCAATATAAGTACATATTTTGTACTTCTAAGACTAAGATAAATGTTCTTTGAATCATTCCCCCACTATATTGTGCAATGTAAATATGCATCAAGGGTCTACTTTCTAAGCATGTATTAGAATTCATTAATGATAATGAAAAATTCTTAATACTCAGATTCTGAAAGTAGAGCAGCATATCAAAATAATGTTATAATTATGTTTAATGCTGACTGCAAAGTATATGAAAAGAATATCTCAGTAGATCATATGCTTATACATGGAGATCATAGATGTGAGATTGATTTGCATTGCTGGCCCACTGTGATTCCAGAGTCTTATCAGTTGGCATCTTGTAAAATTTATGACACAATTTAGTGAATATGAATTTTAAAAATCTATTGCTTAGGTAGAGAAGGAAGGAATTCTATACTTTTTGACATTTCATGAATAGACAAGTTTCTTTTTGGGCATAAATAAGATAAACCTTTGACAGAGATGCTTTTAGAATCCTCATCTTTCAAATAAATACATGAATTTCCCTGCAAAAAATTTTAATATATATACATTTAAATGCAAAACTTAGAACAAATTACCTTATTCCATGATATGCCAAGGAGAAAAAGACACTGTTGGAAACCTCATTTTTACCCCTGTATGCATGTTATTTTGGGATTAGTAAAGCTAAGAACTTCATAAATTATTTTTCCATTACTAAAACTTTAAAATGGCTGGACGGGGGTCCAGAGAGATAGCATGGAGGTAAGGCATTTGTCTTGCATGCAGAAGGTCAGTGGTTCAAATCCCTGCATCCCATATGGTCCCCTGAGCCTGCCAGGAGCGATTTCTGAGCATAGAGCCAGGAGTAACCCCTGAGGGCTTCCGGGTGTGACCCAAAAACCAAAATTAAAATAATAAATTGGCTGGACAGGGAGAAAATATAGAAAACATTTTATTATTATCAATTTATAGTTTCTTTACATGACGTACATATTACCCTACTCATTTACATTTTTATAATACATAATAATATAATATATTTGTTTTCAGGATTACAGCTCTTTATTCAAAATATAGTTTTTCTGGATCAAAGTATTCTCCTTTTATATTCTGTGGTATGAAAGATTACTGCTACACTGAAGACTTTATTTACAAGAAATATACTACACAAGGTGTTAGAAAATAACTTTGCAATAAAGGAAGCTCTGGTGGAAACAAAAGGGCAGTAGTGGATAAATTGTGCAAAGGCTGCTTGCTTCTAAATCGCTTTAACTTAAAAGCGCTTTCAATCAGTAGTTAATATAACTGCTTTAAATTTACAGACAGTGGGAGTAGCTCACCGTTACCCAAGTATGCTTCATCTCCCAAACCAAACAACAGCTACATGTTCAAACGGGAGCCCCCAGAGGGATGTGAGCGAGTGAAGGTCTTTGAGGAGATGGCGTAAGTAATGTCTTTTCTATTGGCTGGGATCTGCAAAGCTGTAAAGCTTTTCACTGAGAACAGTTGATTACAGATGAATCAACTACTCTATCCAGCCAGCTGATAATGAATTTCTGAAGCAGATTATAAAAATAAAATCGAATAGGCAAAGATGCTCACTGAAAGAGTATGGGAGGTTGTTCACTAGACATGATGTGAACTCATACTAAGAAACTTGGAAATTCACCCTTACTACTTAACAGATTTATTTTTGATCAGTGAGCATTTTCCTCTTAAAAACTATTGACTGTTAGAAAGACACTCAGTATCAAAGGTAACTCTTTGACTAGGCTGACAACTGTAATTATATGAATCAGAGGGAAAATCTCCTTCCCTGCAACATGTCTAGTATATGAATTCATTGAATTTCACCTTTTTACTCACAGATTTTGGGGGGAAATTTTAATTTGTATAATTATAAATGAAAGGAAAAAGAGGATCATGCTAAAAAGATTTGGCAAAATAGCTCAGTAAAAGAGTGTGGTGCTAGAATTCACTCATCTCTTTGTTCCAGTACAGAGGCCTATGGTGGCTCCTGTACTCTTGAAAACAGAAGGGGACAGAAAAATTTGTCTTGCAGTAGTTGACAGCTTTATCCCTTGCAGTGGGAGAAAAGGAACCCTACATAAAGGTTGACTGAGTCTTAGAGAAACTGCTGAAGCTTTTTTTTTTTTTTAAAGCTACTGACCTTTAGTAGACAATGTTAATAGAAGTATATCTGTAGAGATGCAGGAAATGAAGGACATGCTTAAACCAAATATATGGATCAATCCCTGTTCCTGTAATGCTTTTCCTAACAGAAAAGGAAAATTATTCTTGATATAATGGAGTTTTGTTTTTTCAATTTACTACATGATCAAATATCAGTGGTTTGATTGCACAACAAAACTTGACCAGTTCTTTTGAAAATCCTTTTGGGTCAGAGACTCCTTCAGTGCTGTGTTCATTGATAGTCTGCCAGCTGACTTGTGCTATGGAAGATGTTTGCCTCTTTGTGTACACTTATCTCATTCCCTGCCATTCCCATTTTAGCTGTTTTAAGGTACTCTTAATGAATTCAGGAAATCTTTGATGTTTCACTGATTATAAATCAATTTTGTTTTATGATTTTTAGGTCTCGCCAGCCTATCTCAGCCCCTCTCTTTTCATGTCCTGACAAAAACAAGGTTAATTTCATCCCAACCGGATCAGCTTTCTGTCCTGTAAAACTTCTAGGTCCCCTTTTACCTGCCTCTGACCTGATGCTCAAGAACTCGCCTAACCCAGGCCAGAGCCCGACTTTGGCAACCCTAAACGTTGAGCAGCTCTCCTCTCGGGTTTCCTTTACATCTCTCGCTGATGGTACCAGCACAGCTGCAGCCACTGAGGCCTCTCTCCAGGAGCCATCCTCACAGCAGCAGCTCCTGCAGGAACTACAGAGTGAGGAACACATCTCTGCACAGAGCTATGTGATCATCTAGATCCAGAGAAGCTAGCCTCAATACTGCACTCAGTGAGTTTGGAGATAGGTCTCAGACATCTATCTTCATGGAGTGACAAATTTTCTGACCATCACAATCCATAAAATACTTATCAGCATCCTAAAGTATCTTTGATCTTGGCAGGGACGGAACTCCTATTCAGCAGGGTTTTCTTTTTCCTTTGTGGAAATCAGAAATGCTTACAAATTGTGTGTGTCATTCAGCATTTTAAGTGGAGACTATGCATATCATTGTATATTGGACATATTAGTACTGTGTCTTGTGTTTTATTCCAAATTCTTCAGTATAAATAAGCTCTATATCATAATGATGCCTGTCAAAATAGATGATGTCTTGCTGTGTCTTGTCCAATGGAAAATACTGTACTTCAGGATTATGTTTACAATTGATCCAGGTATTTGTTTCTTACCTTCTGTAATACATACAATGCAAAAAATATATAAACCCACACATATGGCCACAGCAGTTGCACAGTGCCCACCCTATGGCCTAGCTTCAGGTACTTCAATTGAAGTCTAAACTCAGGTAACTTGGAATGTATATCATATTGGGATATTAAATATTTCACAGCTATAAAGCTAAAGAGGGAACATCACTCTTTTGCCTTTCCTTCATTTATGCATTTCCCTTTCCTCATTACATTCCACATTCTTAGAATAAGAAATGTATTCAACCCTAGGAGAAAGATAATCCTGGACATGTGTGAACATGAGGAGAACCAGCAAATCTGTGGTGATTGAGATCACTTTTGTCACGTGATTATTATAAGTAGAAAAGATGCAGTCACTGTTTCTGTAATTAGAAATGTGGCTTTTTTTTAAGTTCAGGTATTGCTCAATTAATGACTGTTAGAATGTCACAAAAAATAACCAAGACTCTGCTGTACAGAAACATTCCACATTTCATGTGATGGAGTTTAAAGAGAATATTGCAAAGGTTTGATTTCAGAGCAAGTGAATGGGGTAGATTAGATTTTTTATTTTTATTGGCCACCATATTCATGAAATGCTGTTTTATCTAAATAAATGCACATTAATGTTTCTCTTTAAGAAGTTCTGGGGCCCAGGAGATAGCATGGAGGTAAGGTGTTTGCCTTTTATGCAAAAGGTCATCGGTTCGAATCCCGGTGCCCCATATGGTCCCCCGTGCCTGCCAGGAGCAATTTCTGAGCATGGAGCCAGGAGTAACCCCTGAGCACTGCCGGGTGTGACCCCCCGCCAAAAAAAAAGAAAAAGAAGTTCTTTAACTTGCAGAGTTTTAAATAAAGGACATACTTTGGTTACTGTTTTCTTCTAGCAGTTGCAGTACATGAATTGCATTCGCAAAAAGACCATGTGGATCTCAATATTAGTATAGTGTAAGTAAACAGGTTATTTGGTGACTTGTAAAAGCTGTAGTTTGAAACTCTCATTAAGCCTCTCAGAATGACTTCACAAATAGTTATGTTAGTATTCTGACCAAATAGAGCATAACCTGAGGAGGTAGCCTTCAACTTGCAGGCTCAACCTCACTTTTCCAGAAAGCATGAAGAGTGCCCCATGTATCTTGATGGCCAGTGGAAGAGCCTGACTTGCAGATACTTTTTTCTGTAGCACAGAGTATATAGAATCAAAGGGAGGTTTTGTAATTATATTCGACTGCTCTCGTTTACTATATCCTAGAGTTATTTCATCTGAACATAAAGTGTATGGCACCGTTTTCTTAAGAATTAGAGGAATAAAGTGCCTACAGTTACAGGAACGTTTCAGTTCCCTTCAGTCATTCCTGAGGTTTTATTTTCTATGGAGGCTAAAGATGGAAGGGGTGTTAAAGAAGAAAACACCATTGTTTGTTTTTAAAGAAATGGTATATATATATGTATATGTTTGTGTGTATGTATTCTGTGTATTATTTTGTCATGATCCCAGTTATCTTCTTTCCACCAAAGTTTGCAGTAATACTTTCTTGTGAAGGTGCATTCTGGCTCCTTAAGATTAGTCAGTGTTATATTGTAGGAGACTGTCATGGAAAAGGACTCAGTTTACTTTTGCCATTTTCACAGGGGAACCTTTTAAAACAATCTTTTCAGCAGCAGACACCTTTAACCCTAATAATCTCAGGCTTTGATGAAAATTCTATATTTTGTAGATTATGGTTAAAGGGATAAAATTATTCTGTAAGATAAATATGAGCTCCATTAACTTCTGATGGTTAAGCTGGTTTAGCATTATATAATGTGATGTTCTTAAGCTCTGCTTTTGTCCAAATAAGATGCAATAGTATCAATATCAACTTCTGAAAGATGAGCTGAATATGCTTTTTGGTGATGAAATTTGATGTATATTTATAGTGATGTGCTTTTATTTTCTCATGAGAAACTAAATATTGTGTTGTACATTGTCCTTAGCATATATTAAAGTTCTGAACCAAATGTATTAAAGCTTATACTTTGCCATGCAAATTTCCCAGAAGTTGTTGAGCTCAAATGTATCCTACATCCAGCTGTAGAAATTTGTCAGGAGTTGTTTAAATTTTGTATATAGTTGTACTGTTTAATTCTAGCCACTGCACTGAACAGTATTCAAGTATACAATATGGCTTTACACAGGAAAATGTGTGGCTTTCGTTTTGTATTTTTTTTCAGTATAGAATTTCTTGTGTCTTATTTAAATAAAGTTATTAGTAAAATGACTAGTTCGCATGTTTTTGGAAAGACTGGGGTTGTTAGCATATTACCGGACAGAGATGAATTCAGCTCAGGGCAATAGCAGTATTCAGCACTCACTAGGTTGTTAGGACTGTAGGGAGTACAGCTAGATCAGGTTTCTACAACCTGGTTTCCTCTCAACATTAAATTTACACACTTTTCCATCACAAGGTAAGAAGCTCAATGTCTAAAGTTCCAAGTCTTTGTACTGCTCCCAACTATGAATACCTTCAATAGAGAAAACATTGTCCACATACCATGCCTAGGAATTACTTTTGGAAAAAAGTTCTTTGAGGTAATGAACACCTCAAAGGAAATTGCATATTTCTTACAAAGAAAACTGCAGAAAATATTATCAAAAATGTTTTCCTCTGTTCAGATTCAGCCTAAGAAGGAAAAACCTCTGACAGAACAAAGGAGTGTTGGTGTTATGCCCTGCTACTCAAATAGGGTCATGGTAAACTATGCAATAACAGGAAAGCAAATGCAAACCTCTTTGAGGACTTACTTAACTAGCAAGAGGGATCATTTCCAAAGCTCATCGTATAAAAAGAATAGCTAGGTTTGACCTTAAAGTTGTGCTTTGAGTTAAAAAGTAAAATATAACTTTCATGGTGAGGTTGCTTTTTGTGGATAAGAGAGGAAATTACCTCTTAAGTGAGTTAAGAAGATAACTCGTTTAAGAGGTAATTTAAACCCTCAATGCAAGTGAACAAAAGCTAGAATTCTCAGTTCTATCTCTGATTAACTCAATAATGTGAGTTTAATATTGCTGAGAAGTCAATGTTTACTAAATGAAACCTAAAGAACCAAAGTGGTGTTTATGGAAATTAGGTCTAAAAGCACGTTTAATACATTAGCCAAAAGTAAGCACTAGATATTTATGAAGCTTGTAACATTCATACTAGAAGGTTCCTTGTAGTTCTGAAGTGCCTTTATCACTACATTCCTCTTTAAAAGCAGTTTATATATTCTACATACATCACTTTGTTACTTTTATGCTTTGTACTCGCTGCTTTAGTGAACTCAGTACTCTTAGAAAAAGGCAGGAGTTTTGTGAAGATGTATTCCTTCCTTCATACTATGAAAGAAAATTAGTGCTACAGTCTAGCACCAAGTTCCAATTGTCTGAGGAGACCCTCTAGACTTAGACATCTTATTTCTACTCAACTCTGATTAAATTTAGTGAAGATACAATCTACACAGCTGTTGTATCAAATCAGCTGTCCTCCTTTGCACTCTTTATTTCCCAGAATATGTGAACTACAATTATATGTCCTAGAGTTTTTGTCACCTGATTTGCCTTTTTGTTTTTCTTAGATTTCAAGTTGCAAAGACATGATGACTGGTCAGACAACCATGCCATATGGAAAAATTTCTTTTGAAATAGCATTCTGGCAAGAAAGTAATACTTTTGCTAGAATTTCAGTATCCTATAACTAGATATTTCCCTTGAACCAATTATCGCCATGACTATATTTGTAAAGTTCTCTGAAAGACACACTGTTGTGTATTGTGCCCATGATTGTTTTATATTCCAATAGTAGAGTTAAGTAGTAGCAAAGTAGTATAACCAACAGTATTACGTAGAATATTATCTGCCCCTTTAAAGAAAATTATTTCTGACTTCTATAGTAGATGATAGAGTAAATCAGATATATAGGTAACTTGGATCAAACATACTTGTTTTCAAACATAGGCCTGCAAGAGCCATCAGTTTTGTCCCTAATAGGCACAGTCCCATTCTTGTATTTTCTAAAATTTAGTTATTGTATTACAAAGTTATTCATGATTGATTTTTCAGGCATACAATATTCCAATACTTCCAATCCCTTCATCAGAGTTTATTTCTTCCACCAATGTCCCCTCCCTCCCCCAAACATTAACCTTGCCACCAGTTTATAGTAGTTACTGAAAGGGTTTCATGCATAATACATTACTACTTTTTAGTACTCCCTCCTCTGGTTGACCACTTCTAATGTTTCTATTGCTTTTGGGCATTTGTTATTCCCTACTTTATTCCTTTAAATGCTGCATATTCTTGAGAGAGATCATTCTGTGTAGGTCTCAATCCCTCTGGCTAACAACATGATAATCTCCAGATTAATCCAGGTAGCTACAAATTGCATGATTTTATCTTATAGATAATTAATATTCCACTGTCAATATATTTACCACTTTTTCTTTATCCAGTCATTCTTATTCTTGGACCCTTGGATTATTTTCATATTTTTGTTACATGGATAGCAATTTCATTTTTTTCTAATAGAGTAATATTCATTGAATGCTTTGAGTTATGATAACTGAAATGAGATAGAAAATAGTTATCACTTTTTTACATATATGACCAAGCCAATATATTGGCAAACTAATAAAAAAATCTACAACTCAGAGAAAATTGTAAAGGTTACCAGACAGGATGACACGGGTCTTGGAAAAGGCTAGAGGGGCTTTTGGTGGTAGATTTGATGAGTATTACACACTTATAGAGGTATAAAGCTAAAATTTGGAAATTCTGGAATACAGTTAAGGTGATGATTGATCTATTAAAATAATTTTGAAAAATTGCACAATTTTTTAATTTAAATATAATTGCTTAATTTAAGCACGGTGGTTACAAACTTGTTCATAGCTGTGTTTCAGTCATAGAATGGACACTACCCTTCACCAGTGCAATTTTCTGGTCACCAGTGTCCACAGTTTCTTTCCCACCCACACTCATCCCCATCTCTCTCTGGGTCAGGCACCTCTCTCCTCGCTCTCTCCCTCATTCCCTCTCTCTTTCTCTCTCTTACTCTCACTCCCTTTCTCTCCCTCTCTCTCTCATTTGGTCTCCTTTTCAAAACTGGCTTGACGCTATTGTTAATGAAGGGGTGCATACATTTTACTTATTTCCTTTCAGCACCCCATTGTCCAGAATGATCAGTTCCAGCTATAATAGTTACAGTAGAGCCTTCTCTAATTGTGGTCACTGCTTTTTGTGGCAAGTTCCTTTCATGGACTGGTCCTCCTGACTCTGTTAATTCTGGATATTATTACCATAATATATTTTATTTTTCTTATATCACAAATGAGTGAGATTATTCTGTTTATCCCTCTCCCGCTGACTCATTTCACTCAGTATAATAATATACATATCCACCATGTAAAAGTAAATGTCAATACTTCATTTTATTTCTAATGGATGCATAGTATTCCATCTGTGTCTGTACCACAGTTTCTTTAGTTACTCATTTATTGTCTGGTGCCTGGGTTGTTTCCAGATTCTACCTATTGTAAATAGTGTTGCATTGAATAGGGGTGCATAAGGCATTTTTGTATTTTTTTTTCCCTAGGGTATAATCTAGGAGGAATATTGCTGAATCCTATAGGAACTCAAATTACAGGTTTTTGAGGAATATCCGTATTGCTTTCTAGAAAGGCCGAACTAGTCGGTATTCCCACCATCAGTGAATACGAGTCCCTTTCTCGCTGCACCCATGCTAGCACTGGTTGGTCTTATTTTTTTATGATATGCACACAGATTCTTTGCTCAACCTCCCTTTAAGAAGTAGGGCTTCAATTTGCTCTTCAAGTCTGTGTTTTCCCTTCAACACATATCTTGCTTGCTTTTCTATATTTCTTTGTTTGCCTATTTCCACTCTGAAAAAGCCTGTTTCTCTTCAACACACACTTTTCCTTTTCTTTTTTTTTCCATCTTTCTAAATAGATTTCAATAAAAACTATTTTGCTTCGCTAAAATTAAAAGAAAAAAAGCTTGATTTTTTTTTTCTCCTATTCAGCGCGGAGAACTGCACTTGCTCCTACCTAATGCATCACATTCAGCTGAAGTGAAGGGCGGTCACTTCGATATCAGGCAATAAAGCTTTTTCTAGCATATGCTTTTCTCTCTACAGGGGAAGAATACTTGTTAGGATATCAGGCAGTTTATTGGGGGACCCACATGGCAAGTATCTGTGGCATTGGCTACTAGTTAGCAAGGAAGTGAGGCCAGCTTCCAGCACCCAGATGAAAGAACTTGAATGCAGGTTCTCCAGAACCATGGTGCTCTGAGATGACTGCAGCCCTGAAAAACATCTCTAGCCAGATTCCACAAAAATCACTTCTGGATTCTCTGACCCTCTGAAATTGTGAAATAATTTTTAAGGTAGTAAAATTAGGATTTTACAAAAGGTTAGAGAACAAGTACTGTATAGTACCTGCCCTTCATGTCCCCAACTCACAACATATCCACAACTGCCACAATATCACCTAGAAGCTTGCCACAAAGTTCCTTCCTCCAGATGGAAAGCCTTTTTTAAGTAGACATATTTCAAATGAATCCCTTTCAGATTTGGTCTAAAATAAAAATTTCATTAAAAATTAAAAACGAGGAGCCCGGGAGATAGCATGGAGGTAAGGCGTTTGCCTTACATGCAAAAGGTCATCGGTTCGAATCCCGGTGCCCCATATGGTCCCCCGTGCCTGCCAGGAGCAATTTCTGAGCATGGAGCCAGGAGTAACCCCTGAGCACTGCTGGGTGTGACCCAAAACAAACAAACAAAAAAAACCAAAAATTAAAAACGAGGGACAGAGCGGTAGCGCAGTGGTAAGGTGTTTGCCTTGCATGTGGTTGACGCAGAAAGGACCTCGGTTCGATCCCTGGTGTCCCATATGGTCCCCCAAGCGTGGAGCTATTTTTGAGTGCATAGCTAGGAGTAACCCCTGAGCATCACCAGGTGTAGTACAAAAAAAAAAAAAAAAGAATATTAAAAATGAGGTGAGGTGGGGCTGGTGATTGGGGCCACTCCTGACTGTGCTTTAGGATCACCTGATAGGACTGCATAGTGTGCCAGTTCTCAAAGCCAACAAGTGACTTAACCCCTATTCTGTTGCTTCTTTGCATGACATTTATTTGAATATTTCACTGTGTTCCTAAAAGTTTTACTGTCTAATATTTAACTTTCTTAGCTAAAATAATCCAGTGATTCAATATGGGGGGCAGTAAGGATTTAACCCTTGCAGAATAGTAGTCCCAGTGGAAAATGGTACTAGAAGGGATAAGATTAGTGATCTGCTTTAAAAGACAGAAAAGAAGTCAAAGAAGATTAAGAAAACAAGAAGTATTTCCACCTCAAATATTGCCTTTTTCCTTAACAGGAGGCTGGTGTCATTAGATTCTAAAGTTGCTTATGCCACTCCATTGACATTTGTATCTCTGAAAGACAAGGATAAATCATTTTTCCAAAGGTTCCAGATCAGTTCAGTGATGGACTCTCTTATTCAAAACAGCCATTTTCTTAACCCCAGGAATTTGAACAATTAGATCGCGTTTCCTCCGAAAGATGTTTTTGATAACAAGGAGTGGGTCCCCTTTCACACTACAAATTCTACTCAAGTCTTGGCATCCGTTTTAATCATGACTTTAATGACATTCCTTTAGCCAGAGTTGGGTATGGCCCTGCAGGCAATGGATGTTATTTCAAACCACTGTCTGGAAGCAGGCAGGATAAAAGGTGGATGTAAGAACCTGCCAAGAGGGAGAAGGGTTTGTGTCGGGAAGTCAAACCTTTTCTCAGGTTTTCTATTCCACTCTGTAAAGGAAAGGGGTTATACTCGAGGGAAAGAAGTTAACAAAGGATACAGCTCATGAGAGCCACGAAACAGCTTGCCATTTTTCATAGGGACAGACATCAAGGCCAACAGGGTAATCTTAACTCACTCTCCATTCAGCTGCCCCTTTGATTACACACAAACCTCTGGTGTGGTCTCTCCCGCTTCCCTTTCCAATGACCACCCTGGGAGCTATGGACAGAGAAACTATTTTTCAATTCCTGGCCCTGGATTCCTGATGGTGCCCCTAAATCAGAGTCCATTATGCAGGTCCTGTGGGAAGTCAACCACCACAAGAGGAAAAGAAAGAGTGTTTACCTCTGGGAAACCAGCCTCAGTGTCAGAGAGGAAAGAGTCTGTTGAGGTGAGATTTTACTGTATTCCTAAATCCTTTGAAAATTTGTTTATTTAAATATTACAATAAGTCATATTTTATAAAAAGAAGCCTTGACGGTGGTTCGAATCCTGGCATTCCATATGGTCCCCCGTGCCTGCCAGGGGCGATTTCTGGCGTAGAGCCAAGAGTATCCCCTGAGTGCTGCCAGGTGTGACCCAAAAACCAAAAACAAAAACAATTTAGAAGAAGCCTTGCCTGCAGAATTGCTGCAGAACTCTTCCACTCTATCTGTACTTTTTAGCAGCCAGTCAAGTCTCTGGTCTGCAGCTCAAAGTGATTAGGAGGAAACTGGTTTTCTAATACAAAGACCAGGTGAAATTCAAAGGAAGTGGTCAGTTTAGAAAACTTTGCTCCTATAAAACAGCCTTTATCTAAAGCTTCTCCTTTGATTCTGGTGATAATATAAATATGTGTTAATTATCAAAATAGTGGACACCTAGCAGAAGCCGTGCACAGTCTATAAAGTAAACAGGGTCTGTAGTGATGGATACTGAGCTGCCTCAGCAGGACCCTTGAAACAAGGAGCCTGGTGAATGGGACAGAGATGAGGTGACTGGGCATAGAGACAGCCCCAAATGTCCTCCTGAGTAACATTCTATGGATCTAATTCTGCTTTGTGTTTTTAAAGGCAGATCTTGGATCTTCATACAAAATAAGCACCTATATCTTGCCTCTGATAATTGGTAGGAAAC
>PVKC010024901.1:0-16695 GCA_004027635.1 Crocidura indochinensis | reverse complement strand
AAAAAAAAGGCATAAATTCAAATTTACAAATAGTAAACACATTTCATCATAGTTCAATATATCATATATATTTAAAATCAAAAAGAAATTAGGAAATGATGTAAAATAGAAGTATAAGTTTATTGTAATTAACAAAATTCAGATTATGGGACCAGGCTATGGTGCTGTTGTATTGCCCTCTTCTTCCATGAGAAAGTCACTGTATGATTTGATCCTCAACCTACAAAATAAAACAAAAAATTACATTTAATATACTTTCACTATTATTAATTTTACTATATGGACACTGCTTCTTGTTCATAGTACTTGTTCTACTATAAAATAAAATGTCTTGTTGATAAGATAGTCAATAGGTGTGAATAAAAGCCCACACATTTTATTTTATCCTCTATACTCATTGGAACAACATCTTGACATGTCTGAATGCAGTGTGCTCAAAAGCAGCACCCTTGAGCTGTTTTTAATATATCTTCTAATTTTCAACTGAGAAGGTCAAGCTACAGTCATCTTCCTCATAGCATCAGTTTAAAAAGAGGGTGTTATATAGCTTGAACAGCTGGTTTCCCAAAACAAACATTAGCAAGAAGTGAGGAGATTCTCTAAATCTTACAGATCCCATTCAAAACTGTTTCCTTGATTCTCCTCTCTGCAATTCTACAGAAAATAAATGTCATTGCTGCCTCTTTTAAACCCCTAGATATGCTTGGGGAATTTGGGATTGGTTAATAAGCATGACTCTCAATTGTTTTTGCTTTTCGTTTTTTTCTTTTTTTAGTGAATGGAATAAACTATAGGTGTAGATCTTCAAACCGGAGGTGATTGCCTGTGAACCAGATGAAAATGTGTTTTATTTCCTTCCCCACCAGATGAGAGGGTATAAAAGCAGTCACCTGTCAACCCACTCCTGCAATGAAATTCAGCATCCTATTGTCCCAATCACTGCTCTCAATCACTCTAAACGGCCTCCAGAGGCCATCACTATTATAAGACATGTTCCTAAGAGTAGATAAATAGAACTCCACCTGCCAGCCTGCATAGGGAAAGATGGACATTCTTGGCCAAAAATATGAAAGGGCCTGGAGCTTTATTGACATTTACATCAAAAATAGTTAGCAATGAAAGCAGCTGTTGTGGCTTGCTTTCACCACTACGTGTTTGGAATATGCTGCGAATTGAAATACAGACCTCCTGACAAGCAATTTACCTTCTGTCAGTCTCCATGTGCTTGCAGCATTACGGGGTACTTGCTGTGATAGGCCACTTAAAGCCGCACATGTGTACAGTTTGGATGAAAGATTAACTACAATTTGAGGCAGGAAGTAACGAATTGTGGAGTGTCATTCATAATGGCCTACATTGTCATCTGCAGGGTGACACCATAGCAAGAAGGTGCCTCAGTTGTGACTGCCTTATGGAATCAGATGTCATTCATTCTAATGAAGATCTGACTACAATTCTAATAAGCGGAGTGCAAGACAGCTCAGGACTCGAAGCATTAATCTGCCTTGTTTGTTGACATTATTGTGATGACTAGAATGTCATTATGCAAGAAATTCTTTCAGAAGTGACTCAAAGAGGGCAATCGGAACACAATGTATTACAGCCCAGAACAAAGGATGTGTCAGGAGTTAATTTCTGTAGTTATGCCTCTCAGTTGATTTAAAATATTAAAAAAATTCTACTAGGCAATATATTATAATGTTACATCAAAAAACTGATTGCTTTGTCTAAGCAAGATCTAGGACTCTAGTATCTTCCATGCAAAATTCTGTAGGAAGCTTTGACAGTACTTTCCAAAAGAAATGTAACTGTTGCTACGAATAAGAGTAGAATAAGTACTTGGTTGCCATTTCCCTAAATAATTGCCTGGAACCTGTTCTCTGTAGCCTTAGAAATAATATTTAATCAAATATAATGAGGAATAAATTACTTGTTGTTTTATCTTTTCCAGTCGTCATATAAATTTTCCAACATTGTAGAGTCAACTTGCAATGCTGGTACTTTTTAAAATTACTTTATTTAAACACCATAGTTTACAAAGTTGTTCATAATACAGTCTTTTCCCCCAGTTACAAAACTGTTCATGATTGATGTTCAGTAATTCAATGTACAACACAATTCACCAGGGAACACTTCCTGTAATCAATGTCCCCAGTTTCCCTCCCCACACCCTTTTGCAATATTGTTACTGAAGGGGTTTCATATATCACTTTATCACCTTTCAGCAAGAACCCAGTTCTTGTCAAGAGTAATCTCATGTCACTATCATTGCCATCATAGTCCCTTTTCTGCCCTAACTGTATGCCCTTGCCATCTGTGGCAAACTTCTTGCCATGGACTTGCTATCATACTGTCATTTTTATACCCCACACATGAGTGTAATCTTTTGATGTCTATTTCTTTCCTTCTGATTCATTTTGCTCAGCATAATACATCCCATATCTATTTATTATGAGTAAATTTCACAAATGCATTGTTCCTAAGAGCTGACTAGTATTCCATTGTATAGATGTACCACAGTTTTTAGTCACTCTTCTGTTCTCAGGCACTTGGGCTATTTACAGTTTCTGACTAATGTGTGTAAGTGCTGCAATAAACATAGGAATACAGAAGGCTTCTCTTCATTGTGCTTTTGAATGTCTAGAAATGAAATTGCTGGTTCATATGGAAGCTCAATTTCTAGTGTTGCTGTTGTTTTTCGAGGAATTTTTATATTGTGTTTCAAAAAGGCTGGACCAGTTGACATTCCCACCAGCAGTGAGTGAGAGTCCCTTTCTCCCTGCACCCATGCCAGCACTGGTTGTTCTTGTTCTTTATGTGTGTACCAGTCTCTGTGGTGTAAGATAATAACACATTGTTGTTTTGATTTGAGTCTCACTGATGGTTAATAATGTGAAGCATTTTTATGTGCCTTTTGCCATCTGTATTTCTTCTTTGAGTAAATGTCTGTTCATTTCTTCTTCCTATTTTTGAATGGGGTTAGATTTTTTTCTTGTTAAACTCTACCAATCATCATATATTTTAGATATTAACCCTTATCAGATAAGTGAATAGTTTCTCCAATTCTCTGGGTAGTCTCTGTGTTCTAGTCATCTTTTTCCTTTGAAGTGCAGAAAAAGCTGGTATTTCTAATGAAGTCATATACCATGATAATTCATCGTGAATTTTCATATATTTAAAAAATTTAAAGGATAGAGGGTTAGCATGATGTAGACAGGAAATAACATGTGATGTACCTTGGGTACATCAGTGGTAGAAAATTGGTATAAATATATTTTTAAACCACAGAGTTTATAATGAAAATATGAGATCCAAGTGACAGCAGCTAAACTTAAAAAATATTCTTGTTAAAGAGGAAGGTGGGGGAGTGGGAAGAAACCTGGAGACACTGGTGGAGAGACTGGTGCTAGAATACTATATGCCTGAAACTCGACTATGAATAACTTTGTAAAACACAGTGCCTTGATTTTGTTTTAAAAGAGCACAAAGGTTTTAATTTACCCAATATTTCCTGTTCACTATCACTTCTCTTTTACTAATGTCTGCTTCTTTATTTCTTTTGATATAGATTCATAGTGGTTTACATTTTAATATTCAGGTGGAAGAAGGCATTCATTACAAGTTCTCAAAGATGCCCTTAGTGTTATGATTTCCTGTCCAAGATCCCTGCAGTTGAATTTTAATCCTGAACCATCCTTGTATATACCACTGTCATTTTTGCCTCCTTTGACCATTGGAGTCACAGACTGTGCTTATTTCTATTTCTACTTCAGGCCAAAGTATGATCTGAAGTTCAAAGTAAGCATGTGAATCTAGAATTTCAGCTGCCTCATGCTAGTCAAAATTCTCTGGGGCTTGAAGACTAAGCAAAATGTTGTTTTAATACTGCTTTGAAGAAGGTGCATAATCACTGATTACTAATGTATCCTGAAATATATATTAAAAAATCTTACTTCCAAAGCATATTCCAGGCAATAATTACAAACAATTTTTCACTTTTTTAAAAATAATTTTTATTTTGATCAAAGTGGATTACAAATCTTTCACAGTAATATTTTAGGTACATAGTGACATTAAGTCAGGGGTATTCCCACCACCAATGTTGTCCTCCCTCAACCCCAGTTCTCAGCATGCATCCCATGTCCCTCTCCTTCCCCCCCACCCCATATGCTAGTATAAGTGGTCCTCCCCCTCTGTGTCTAGCTTGTTGTAGGTTGGGTATTGATTCTGTTATCATTCGCTTTGGATTTGGCATTTAAGTCTGATCATTTTTTATTTCTACTCAATGTTCATACAACTGTTTGGTCTTGGTATCCTCCATTATTTCCCCCTCAATTTATGGGACAGAACCAAGTTATGTGGTTCTGTACAATTTTTTGTAGATAAAAATAGATGCAGATACTTTCAGAAATGGCAAATTCACTCACTTGTTGTGACTGGCTTTTGGGAAGTAGGTGGTTAATGCTGGCTCAGCATGGGGATTTCATGTGAGGTATGTTCTAACAGGTCTGGTGCATCAAGTTAAAGGTAAAGTTTCAGTGAAACTTTGAGTATTTGGTTGCTTCCAGACAATAACAAGCTGAAAGAAATCACTAGTAGCTCTTTACCCTCCTGGCAGACATAAACTTAAGACAGCCAATTAAATAAGTATTTGGAGTTCCACCCCAAAACAACAAGCACACACACTGCAGTTTCTATTGATGATTTAACTTTGCTTTTGATTTCACTCAGCCCTCTTGTAATGCCTATTCATTTTCCAGCTTTTGCAATTGACCCACCTAGGCCAATTTTTAAATATTATTAATTTATAGTTCTGCAAAGGGGAAAGATGAGTCTTACAGGCAAAAAATCGTAATCTCAGCAGAATTGTATTCCTTTTGTAAACTGCAAGAAAGGTTTTATTCCTGGCATTTTTCACTGTTTATGGACTTCAGCATATTAAGTCCTAAAAAATGTAAATCTTTCTATACATGCCATGACTTGCCTGATTCCACATTGCACATTGCGTAGGCAGAATTGTATGCTTGGGCTATTAAAGTGTAAAAGTTATCACTTATCTTATTTAACTTTTTTATATGTATAATAATAAATGGTTAACACGTGGACATACAGAAGGAATATGAACCCACTTGCTGACATTGCATTCTAATCTTAGGGTTTTGTTTTTGTTTTTGTTTTTATGCCAGAAATCGCAAAAGACTTTGCTTTCTTTGAACTCTGAAACTGTGTTAACAAAATTCTTCCTTTATTAAACCTCTTATCTATTTTTCATTTTAGGCTTTCTTCCCAGAATCATACTTTTCATTAGTTCAGATTAATAAATGCCTTAACATTCAATATTATTTATGGAAAATATATATATATATATCAAAAATTGGACAGTTTTGGTAGGTTGAAGGTAAATAACTACAGACTTACAGTTCCAATAGAATAGCAGTAAGACTGGAATTAAAATCTTAGCAAATAATTTTCTATCCAGGTGACCTTACTCAGATTCCTGTTTGCTTATCTAAAACTGAGTACCTCTATCTCTTAAAAAGGTAATAAGCTGGCACAATTATTCACTATTTAAAAGAATGATGTATGATAGTAGTATGCTGGTATATGAAACACTTAACATGTTTGTTCCTTTTTTTTTTTTGAGTTATTGGCCATGAGAAGCAAAATATCTGAATCATAAACTCAAATTAAGAATGTTTACAAATTAAAAAAAAGCTTTAATTTTCTGGGCCATATCTATCAATGTTTGATCCTACTCCTGGTTCTGTAATCAGAGATTAATATTGGTAGGGCTTAGGAGAACTTACTGGAGCCTAGAATCAAACACAAGTCAGCCATGTTCCAGGCAAGTGTTCTACTCTCTGTCCCAGCTCTCTGGTCTCTAAAATAAATAGTCATTTTTGTCAGGCAATACTTAACATCAGTAATAAAATTTAAAACTTGGAATCTCGGGTAGAATGACAGATGCAGAGGTATTTCTAAATGAGTATATTCCAGCTTTTTGTCAAATCTCATCACATAAGTATGGATTCCAGATTGCAGAGAATTATAGCCTACATATCTAATGAATTAGATAGAAAATTACTTTGGTTATATGAAAACATATGACTTTTGAATAAAAATGTTTTTCCTTTATAGAGAAAAGTAGAACATAGTAAAAGTTTTGTTTGAAATTTCTAGTCAACATTTTAATTCCACTTAACTCATGCTTTAATTTACTTTTTACTTTTAAAATTTTCAGGTTTCTCCCAGAAGCACATAGGGGCCTTGGAGATATTCCCCATAAATATTTGTCCCTGTGCTGTGGGCCTTATAATTTGGTGCTCAAATTCAGCAGTGCCATGTTGTAAGCCACCTAAGCCACAACTGGTAGTGCTGAGGAAGGAATGAGGACACAGTGACCAGGATCATAACCCAGTCTTGTGCATGTAATGCATTTATTCTATTACCCCCTTGAGACGTCTCCTTCATCCCTTTTCTGTATTTCTTGATCATGTACTGAGTAATGTTTATATGAACCTAGTAATACCAGAACTAAAACCTGAGAAAGAATGAGTTCTTTCCAAAATTACAGACAAGCAGTAACAATAATTAATCAAAATCATAGCACACAAGACTTTTTTAAAAGCTAAGTGGAAGGAGATACACTCTAGCCATTAGAAGAATTGAATCAATATGTCTTCCTGTAAAAGGACTAATAGGAAAATTGGATAATAAATTGGAATTATTCAGTTAAGAAGAGAGAGTAGCAAGGTAAAAAGAGAGCATGCAACATATGTGTAGATGTAGGAGAGTACACAATTTTTATGTAACTAGGGGAATTTATAAAATAAAAAGTTTAGGAAATGTTATTTGTGCTTTCCTCTATTCAACACTTTTGAAGAGCAAATGTGAACCTTGCCCTTTACATCCTTCACTCTCCCCAGGAGGAAGACATATAACACATAACTTTTCTTCTGACAGAGCCTGTACAATTGTGATTTTTTCCCCCAGAAATTCTAAAATGTTTCACATAGAAGCACTGGCCACTTTCCCAAACCTCTGTTTGTAGCCTTATTTGGGATAAATACCTTCAAGCTTCAGACCCTACTATAGTACCTCTAACTTTATGAGGTAGAACATGTGAATTAAAACATGCATTAGGGGCCCAAGAGCTAATACCAGGATAAAGATACAGTTCTTGTATTTAACCAACCTTTGCTTAATTCCCCAGACTGCATTGTCCCCAGAATTTGCAGATGTGATCCCCAAGTACCACAGTAGGGCACAAGCAACAGCATATGCTCAGGCCTCATTGACTGAATATCTCTGGAAAGAGCTTCCCAAGACTTCAGTCATGCTTGGGAACCCCCTAATAAAAGGAAATAAGCAAAATACGCAATAGGCTACTTACCATTTATCTATCTGAAATTAAACAGAAATTCTTTTGAGTCCTTATGCTTTTGTGCCATTGACTTGGAAAAGTAAGTTGTCAACCTGTCAGGTGAGTTGTCATCTTTTTTTTTTTTTTTTTTTTTTTTTAGTTTTTAGGTCACACCTGGCAGCGCTCAGGGTTTACTCCTAGCTCTACCCACAGAAATAGCTCCTGGCAGGCTCGGGGGACCATATGGGATACTTGGATTTGAACCACTGTCCTTTTGCATGCAAGGCAAATGCCCTACCTCTATGCAATCTCTCTGGCCCCGAGTTAGTGTCATCCTACTACTGATGCCACTCTGAGAGTCAGACTATTACCTTTTCCTTATTACCAATTATTATTTCTCTATAATGGATGGTAATTATTTATTTTAATTGATCTAGTTTTATTCCTAGGTAAGTTATTACATGCAAACATGTAGAAAAAAGGAAAAGAAAAAGTAAACTCATATATGGCAGTTCTAATTGGGACCTATCTCTTTTGTCCTATCTGTAGAGTCCATAATAACATACAGATAATTTGCCTTTAAGAGAAATCCATAAACATGAATCCAGAAATAGTCATATCCATTTTAAATACAAAAGTGCATCAAAATTAGTTGAACTTAAAAAATATTCATGACATATTGTGAGGGAACTCTTGGTCAGCAAATTCTCTCTAAAAGGTATGAAATGGACCTACACATTTAGTTTTAGTTTTATCAGCTATGCCTAGATATTGGTTTCTGTTTTACTTCTGTTTGAGGGCATACCTGGGATATGTACATTTGTCCTCTGGGTACTAAAGTGGTAGTTTGAATTAGCATGCAGGGACTTGTCAGAGCTCCTCCTTCTGAATTCATGCAAAGCAAGCCATAAAAAATACCTCAGCTCAAGACTTGTCCCTAGAAGAAAAAGAACTAGAACAGTTTTCTGGGTATGTACAAGAAGGCAATAGCTGTATTGCCTACTTTATTGCACTAAACTATACATGGAACTCCCTTGCTCCTTAGAGCCAGTGGGACTTTGTGTAACTCAAATAGATACAAATTTCCAGATTTCATCTTTTCTTTAGGAAGGAAAGACTGGAGAAGGCACATCAAAACAAATTTTGCTAATAGTTATATAAAAAACTGAGTTCGGTTATATTTGTCTTACATATATGCCAATATTTAATATATTCCGAACACCAGGAAGAAAGGGATCATAAGTACTAGAATGATGATTGCCCAGAAGATTCTGGGCTAAAATATTCTGGGCTAATTGGTAAACTCTATTTTCTTGTATAAGGTCAGTTTTTGAAGCCAGGATGGAAGGTTATTTTGCTTATGAAGTATGTGTAAACAGTGGGCATGAAATGCTGGGGAAAACATCTATCAAGAGATGTGTTATCATCAGGCTTGTGGTTTCATTTAATGAGCAGGGACTGGGTAAATTTTACATTATTCTAAATCCCTAATATTTTCAAAATACTCATTGTACACTGATTTTTATCTTAAATCATCAACTACATTGAACTATAACCAAACTGTCTTTTGAAGCTTTGAATCTAGCACTGACTTCTTTCCAGTTATGAAAGTCCTAGGTCATCTTCTTCCAATATAGGACTTATATGTCTACTTGGGAAATCTAATGCTAGCAGAGGAATGAATAAGAAAGTGTTGGTATATGCCTACAGTTGTTTCTTACTTCAACAGAAATAACATAGTTTAATAAATTATGATACAATAAATATTTTATCATAAAATGTAGAAAAATAGAATACAACTAAGCATTTCTTGCCAGCTTTCCTCTTCATACAAAGCAAAAAAAAATTTTTTTAAAGACAGGGAATAGCAAATCTATCCTCATAGCAGTAGATTTTAACCTACAACCAGAGTCAAAATCATTGAAAGTATAGATTTAAACAGCCTAATCAACAAATTTAATTCAATGCTGTTTTTCCTAAAGAGAGATAACACTTCGGGGAAGGAAGTGGTAGGCTCAAGGCTGTTTCTGGCTTTGTGCTCAAATGACCCCTGGGAATCCTCAAGAAACCATATGCAGTACTAAAAATCTAACTGGTGTTGGCCACATGCACAGTAAATGCATTACCTACCATACTATCTTTCCAGTCCATTGGTGGTGGGAATGTTGCAATGGTGAAGGGGTGTTTGTTTTAAACTCAATTGCAATCATGATGCTTAAATAGATTGTATAAAGCATAAAATAAAAATGAAGTCTTTAAAATGAAAAAAAAAAGATTTATCTAGATATATAGTCTTTAAATCACATGTAACGGTGTTCAGGGTTTTATTCTGGCTTTACACATAGAAATAACTCCTAAGTGGAACTCTTTGGCCCTATGCAGTGCAATATGTGTCAACTGATGGAAAGAAAGTGCCAAACTCCTATATTGTCTCTCCAGCCTAACACGTATTTGGAGTAGATGAGATTGGACACATTCATGGTGGTATGACCGTAGACACATTTTGAATAGAGATAAAATATCACAAAAAGTGTCCATTTATTAAATCACAGCAAAATTTTGTAAAATTCTAGGAAAAATAGAAATCAATAACAAATATACATATACTGGATATAGATTTATATATTATCTCAAACACATATGTTCAAATACTATAGTGAGTCTAAGTAACTGAGGTATTGGAAAAACGAAAATGCAAGTGCCAAATTCAGTCACAAAGATAAATGGAACAATTGCATCCCGCAAGGTTTTTTCTAGAGCCCGTGAGTCCTGAGGTTTTGTTTATTTTTCATCTCTGCATCCTTACAAAGTACATCTAGACATTCCTCTCTTGCAGCTTCTTCTTAGATTTATGGAAACTTGGAAGATGGTTTTTTTTCTTCTGGCATTGCTATGCTAAACCAACATCTGTGTGTTTGCCCAGATTAATGTTCAAAAATCATATCAGGTTCACAAATTCCAGCTGCTTGATCTAAATCTAATTCTGCCACTTTGCTCTTACCAGTGCAGTGTTGGGTTTCTGCCTTGAATTACCCAAAGAGAGTTAGTCCAGGCAGAAAGTCAGTGCTGTGTTCAGGGATCTTAATCCTGTAGGAAGATTGTGCAAGATCTAAATACACTCCTCAACATGAGTCTAGTTTTATGTTACTCAGAGCAGGAAGGCAAGTCCAGTCTCAATTACTCTCTATAATTGGGAGAGCAATTGTTGACCCCTACAATTTTCCTCATTCACAATTTTGATTGTGAAAAGGACTCTTTTTTGTTTTTTTCCCCTTGTGTGTTTTTTTTTTTCTTCTTTGGGTCACACCTAGCAGTGCTCAGGGTTTACTCCTGGCTCTATGCTCAGAAATCGTGCCTGGTAGGCTCGGGGACCATATAGATGCTGGGATTCAAACCATCATCCTTCTGCATGCAAGGCAAATGCCTTACCACCATGCTATCTCTCCAGCCCTCCCCTGTGGTTTTAAGATAAATTGAAATCTCTTACTCAATAAACTCCAATTAAACTCTAAGTCAAAAATAACAAAGTATTTGAAATCTGAACCATGAAAAAGGTAGGAGACAATGCTATTTAGCTCATTTAAGACAAGAATAGAATTCACACAATTTTCAGAAAAATTTCCAAGATCACCAACAAAGCTAATGGAGAAATCTCAGAGGGTCAAATCCAAGTAAACAGTTCCATTCTTCTTTAACCTTTCTCCTATTATACAAGTCAGAAATCTCCCACATCCTGGATGATAGCAAATGAGAATCCTTACAATGAGATGATACTCACATTTATTTTTACATTTTAGCTGGTAACATCATCAACAAAAAAAAGACTAACATGGACCAGAATTAAAATAAACTTAACAAAACTCTTAAATATACCAAACTAAACCTAATTAGATAAACTCAACCAAATTAAGTTACTAAAATTCACATAACTAATTTCCTATAGCAATATGGCCTTCTTGTTAGTACCCTTCAGTTGGAACTGGTATAATTTGATTTTCCTCTTGCTAAGTATAGCGTTCTAATGATGGCAGGGGGAAGTGGCATGAAGATCTTATTGTGTGTCTCTTAAGTGACATGCTGTTGTTCCAGATTGCTTACATGAATGCATAATCATTCTGGGTATTAACTCTATATCTACTCCTACTCACATCCCTAACATCTCCACTGGCTCTCATTGCCCTAACCATCTAAAGAGGTTTCCCTGTAAGAAAGATCCTTTTCTTCACTTCTGACTTGCATTCATTATAAAGTTCCAGGATAATAGGATGTTTCTTTTGCTTTTTGTCTAACCATTACAGAGAAGACTTCTTTGTAAATATGTTAAGGATCATTTTCCAGAGGTCAGACCTTCTCTTGTAGTGACTGACTACAAGTCAGTCTTGATTAGATGACAAAATGTGTGAGTAAGTGAAGAGCCTTAGTGTTGTATTGATTATTAATGATTAATTATTAAGTTCTAGTGTTGAGAATAATGGTGAGGCTTTTCTTGACTGGGCCCAGCGCTTGCTGCCCTGTATGCCAGTGGACCTGTAAGTATCAGGGTGACCAAGAAGAAATGATCCACAGGTAGTCAGTTGAGGTTTCAGGAGACATCCAACTTTATTACGAGGCCCTAATCGTCATGTTCATATATCTCGCATGGTCTGTATGCTAAGCTTTATTAGGCTGCCTCCATCAGTTGTTTTGAAAGTACCCTTCCTATGTCTGACCTCTCTCCTTGCTGTGTCTGTCTCTCTCCTCTCCCCCAGGCATCTCCTTAATTACAACCACAGACCCCTCCCACCTAAGGGAGGGTCTCACCATCCAGATGAGACAGCATTTGGCTTTGGGGGAGTGTAACACCTTAGTTCTCCAGCTCTCTAGCTAAATTTTAAATAATCTCTATTGTTTAACTCTTAAAAAGTGGTTAAAGATTGACAATAAACACAAGCAGGATTGCTCAAGAAAAAGAACAAACAGGAAATAGATAAGCTAAATATTTGTAGTATTATTTAGATAAGCTCAGGATAGTTTACATTACAAATATAAACCCAAATTATTAAAGCAAATTTTTTTCCATTTGTTTGTTGGTGTTAGCTTTTGTATTTTGCTTTAGTTAGGTAGGTAATATGTTAGATCCTCTATGTTGAAGGTTGACAATCCCTCTTTGCTAAATTCATGAAAATGATCCAAATTTTTTTTTATATATTTGACTAAAGGATTGAAATTAAACATACTTTCCCCTCTATCCCTATCTTACTTTTTAGTTGTATAAAAGATTGAAACCACATGTAGCCTGTTTTTAGTCCCTCTTCTTGGCAGAATATAGAAAAAACATTTATGCAGATAGACCATTTTAAAGTATAATCGCTACCAAAATAAATAAGAAAACTATTTACTTATTTACTTAGGAAAATGGCAAGTAGAACCTTCTAAAATGTAGGTTTTCTTTATTCTTCTGAGATTTCCAAAGAAACTCTATAATGTATTTGCAAATGTTTCCATAAGAAGGAAAGTTTATGAAACATGTTTAAATATTTATGGAATGTTAAAAATGAGCCATTAATTGGCAAACAACTTAATTAAAATGCTTTCTCAAGTAATTAGCAACAATACTTCCCTATCTGTTTTGCATGCCATTTGTCTTGTTGTATTTGTTAAACCCGCCTGTCAATCAAACTTTGCTGCAGGTAATATTTTGCTCTGTGGGGAAAATCTTCAAAAATTACATCTGAATTTAAAATATTTTGATTATCATTTTTATCTAACAAATTCTCTTTTTCACTTCATCTTCTATATGTTCCAGTAAACCACCATCCTGGGAATTTAGGGCCTGAAGATGAAATTCTGCATCAAGGCATTACTGAGTTTCCAAAACCACTCTCCAGAGAGCAAACTGAATCAATCTAGAATCAACAAACAGTGCAGTTAATTAATGAGAACACCATAAGGGAGCTTTTTAAAACAATGTTGACGGCTGCTGCCTCAGGACCAATAGCACCAGAAGTTATTGCTGGTTTGAAAGAAGTGACTCTTAGGGGTCCCCCAAGGCACCTTTTGCTTACATTAGCTATTTACCACAACTTTTCCTTTTATTTGCACCCTAGGGGTAGTACACTTATTTCCTAAATTACTTTTTAAGTGATGCTTACTTCTGCCAGTAGCCTGAGGTACAGAGTGAAGGTACCACAGAGTAAACAGAAACAGAAACCAAGTCTGAGAGAACACTGATCTTTGCTGATACATCCTTGGACTACTCTCAACTTGTTTCCCTGCTTTCAAGTCCTGAGACAGCGCTTTAGTGTAGGAGATCTCTACCTTAGGCCTGGTTTAATGGTGAAATGAAGAGATTCATGAGGAAAGGAGATTAGGAGATAGGTAGGTTTGGGTGTGAACAGTTAAGGAGAAATAAATACATATTTTGTACTACGAGTCTTGTTAAAGTGAAGCTGCCAAAAAGATATGTAGATTTTGTAATAAAGTCTTGCTACATCTTGGAGTTTAAAGTAATCCACCCATAAAGTTACTATCCATTGAATGAATTTAAGTTCCTCAGAGTCATGCACTTTCTGATTCTTCACAGTTCTAAAACCATATAATAAATGTTAAAAAACAATTGTTGCAGGATGACTAATCAGTGATGAATGATTGATATCATAAAAGCTGGTAGAAGAAAATTTTAGTTCTGTCTGTAATTCTCCCATCTAAGGGGCTCATGAAGAAAACCAAAAATACCTTTTAATAATCCAGTTACTGTCTATCTCTTATGCATGATATAGAACCAAATTGTATAAGGTTTAGTCATTTGGTATCCATACAAAACCTATTGACTGCCATACATTTTACTGAGCTTTGAAATAAAATAAATATTTGACAAATTTAGTTTCTATCCTGAGTTTGTAGTCAAAAGAAGTTAGATATCAGTTAGATATCAGTGCACATTTTTGTAAATGTCATGTCTTTGACATAATACTGAGTTCTAAGAAAAATAGAACAATCTGGTCCTCTTCACTCCTCCCTTCTCTGCCCTTCCAGCTCCTCCTTACACCCCTCTTTCCTCCCCCCAACCTCCTATTTTCCCTTTTCCTCTTCTCTCTTTTCTCTCCCTCCTTTCTCCTCCTCCCTTCACCTCTTTCCTTCTTTCCTCCTCCCTCACGCTCTTCCCAGGACTTCCAGAAAGGGACTGGAGAAGCCAGAGCCTGAAAGAGGATAAGAACCCAGAGAAAAGGCCCCTATGCTTCAGGTGGAAAATCAGGTGGAAAAGAGTAATATATAAGGATCCTGGAGTCCTTGTTCTACAAAATCCATCACTGTGTCCATCACCTCTGAGGCAGAGGCCCCGCTTCAGAGGTGACTTATATCCATTATTTTGGAGGGAGGACATATTAATATATCAAGGAATGACACTGAATTACAATCTAGAGAGATCAGAACCAAAATAAATAAACAAACTATCAAAACATATGATGTTGATAAAGAAAGTATATTAGGTCTAGAAAGAGCGCTTGATTCCAGAGAGCAGTGAGTGTGCTATGGAGGTGACTTCTGATATAGATTGGAATGAGGTGAAAAGGAGCCTTGTAGACAGCTGGAGGGTGACCATTCAAGAGAGTGGGGCACCTGAGGAGCCACAAGCCTGGTGGACAGAGTGGGCTTAGAGAATCTGTGCTAAAGCAAAACCATGTCACTGAGGTAGAATGAGTAAGAGAGAGCAATGGGAGGTGACAACAGAGAGACAGAGTGAGGAGATCCAGCTTTGGAGATAGTAGATGCCGTCAGTTATTTAGGACATAGTAAAAAGAATGGATAAGGATAAAATTCATACTCTAGTTCTCTAAGACTGGAGAGATAGTACAGGTGATAATAGGAGAGATAGTACAGAGTTAGTACAGATACTATAGATGGGTAAGGCATATACTTTCCTTATAGCCCACCAACCTTGTTTGGAATCCCCAGTTTCCCTGAGTATCACCAGGTACTGATGATTGAGCTCAAGATAGCCCCTGAGTATTACTGGGTGTGACTCAAAAACCTGGGATGGGAAAGATAAAAATAAAGACATAAAATGTCTCTGGAGATTGGAGTAATAGCACTTCAGGTAAGGTTTTTGTCCTCCATGAAGCCTACTCAGTTCCAATTCCTGGTATCCAATATGGTCCTCTGAGCCTATCAGGAGTAATTTCAGAATGCAGTGCCAGGAGTGACTCCTGAGTGCCACCAGGTGTAGCCCCAAAACAAAACAAAACAAAAACGTGGGACCAAAGCATAAGACAGCAAGTGGGAAATTTGCCTTGTACATGACCAACCCAAGTTTGATCCTTGGCTTCCCATCTGATTCTTGTGAGATTGCTAGGAGTAGTTCCTGAGTGCAGTGTCAGGAGTAACCATTGAGCAGTGCTGGGTTTGGCCCCAAAACAAGACAACAAATAAAGACACAAAATGAATGAATAAATAAGCATGAACCTCTTTGCCATCATACACAGGCTCTAGTCTAGAGTCAGATCCTTCTCCCAAATTATTACAAGAATCATTCTGGCTTTGGTGTTTGCCAATCACACAGCATATTCTTGGACAACTTAGTAATATAGAACATCATTCTGAATATTTTAAGTATTTTGAAATTTTAGGGAAGTGATATCACATGATTTTCTCACACAACCTTAGGCTTGGTAGATTAAAAATAAAGAAAAAGAAATAACAAAAATGACAAAATATAACAATCTATTATTCTATTTATCTCAAGAAAGATTAAAATAATCATATAATAGCATGCTCTTATATTATCAGATATTTTAAACACAGAAGAAATATAAGAAAGAATTAAGGAATTTAAGGAAGGGGGCTAGAATTTACAAAATTAAGCTAGCATCATTTCTTCTGAATATCACATCCAAACTTGTGAGAAATATAGTTATTCAAGGTTTCAGCTGCTTCTAACAAACATGTGTTTCCAAACTTTCAAAATTTATACACCCACATAAGATTATTTTAGTAGAATAAGTAGGCATTATATTCAGTACAATTAAATTCTTTTTCTATAATTAGGACTTTCAATATATTAGCCAAAAACATTAATTAAAAATAGCAAAATATAGTTTCTAAAGTTCTTGAGCTTTGGCCTACGATCTGTACAACAACCAAGAACTCTAATTCCAGAGGTCTGACTGAGACTACTGCAACTGAGCAGAACTTCTGGTATCAGAATGAAAGACTCTCTCCTAGGCTTTGTCCTAGGATAGGTACAAACACCAAGACCACCAATTAAAGAAGACTGTTTAAAACAACAGTGTTGAAATAGAACTTCTAAAACTGTAAAGAAAGACTCTATCCTAGGTTCCATCCTATGACCTGTA
>PVKC010024898.1:0-16705 GCA_004027635.1 Crocidura indochinensis | reverse complement strand
ACCATATGGGATGCCGGGATTCCAACCACTGTCCTTCTGCATGCAAGGCAAACACTCTACCTCCATGCTATCTCTCCAGCCCCTGTTACTTGCTATTTTATGTTTGTGGGTTTTGGGTCACACCAAGCTATACTCAGAACTTACTCCTGGCTCTGCTCAGGAATCATTTCTAGTGGGATGCTTGAGGGACTATACGCAGTGTTGGGGATTGAACCCAGGTCAGTAATGTGCCAGGTATGTGCCTTTTTACCTGCTGTGCTGTCTCTCTGGCCCCCATCTTTAGCCTGAACCAGTTTATTTTCCCACTCACAGCAAATGAAGGTTCCTTTATCTCTATCTCCTCTCCTCTTATTGATTCTGGCTTTTTATACAGGCCATTATCATGAAACACACCATTTTCATAAAAGAAAAAAAGGACAAAAAGGCTCAAGGAGGTGAAAAGGACAAAAAGACCTTTAGAAGCAGATCTACTACAGCCCTATAAAAAAATTTGAATTCTAGCATCCTTCAGTTCCTAAGAAAAGGAAGAGGATACTCTGTGCATGGGTGTGGCTGTGTGTGCTCTTATCATAAGAATTTCCAGAGTAGGCATTAGAACAACATGTCCAATTTATAGGCAAGAGGTTCAGAAACTTGCCCAGGGCCACAGAGATATGTGGCAGAGCCTTGGACCAGAGCCTAAGTTCTCTCTACTTTGCTATTAGTGAATTCTAAAATTCAGTGCTAGATTGGAAGCAGTTCTGCTGCCCTCTAAGAAATCCTGAATGCCCACTTCCATCCTTGAACCACAGAAACACTGGAACAGAAGGGGTTTACCACCAGAGATGGGACTCCGGAAAGAAAGTATTTCAGACACAGATCTTGTATACAGTTTCCAGTATTTGAGGAAGAGGGGAACTAAAGTCAACAGGGAACACTGGAAAAGCAAAACAAAAATCAGAGAAGCCAGATGATACTGCTGAAAATCATCCCTGGTAAGGTTGAAAACTATTGGGAATGACTTGCTGTATCCTTTTTAGGGAGGCTAATACCAGGGTCAGAGGGAAGGGATACAGCTAACTTTTCCTTAAAGAATCTGAGTTGCTTGAATGGTTACTAACTAGTTCTTTTGTATGCTGTGGTCTTATTAGCACTTGAAAGAGGAATGTATATATGATGCATCCTTACGATGTTTTTGTAGCTCAAGCTGTGAGAGAGGACAGAGAAGGCATACTGGAGGAAGTACATAAGGTTTGAGAAAAGTCTGCACATGAGGGAGCTAGTTGGACAGGTATTTATTTCAATGACAGAAAGGAGAATGAGAGATAGCTCAAAGGGCAAGACTGGCACTCACAGGGCACTGATTTGCTCCCTGGCCCCACATGGCCTTTCAAGCATTGCTAGGTGTAGTTCTAGTACACCTGACACTGCTGGAAGACCCCAATAAAACCCAAACTGAAAAGTCTGTGCTGGGCCGGAGAGATAGCATAGAGGTAGGGCATTTGCCTTGCATGCAGAAGGTTGGTGGTTCGAATCCCTGCATCCCATATGGTTCCCCGTGCCTGCCAGGGGCAATTTCTGAGTGTAGAGCCAGGAGTAGCCCCTGAGCGCTGCTCCAAAAACCAAAAGAAAAAAAAAAAAAAGAAAAGTCTGTGCTAAGAACACAGACAGTTGAAGTCTAGGCCGTGTCTGAGCAATGACAGGTCTGGCTACACTGGTAGCCAGATAAGGCCATACTCTTATCACCCCAAAGCCTACGAGAACCACCTGGACTGGCAACTTAGTAGGTGGCTGAATGTCTCTGGGCGAGCAGACTGAGACCATCATCTCCGCACTGAGGGCAGCAAGGACATGCCCTGTGGCATGCGACCCTATTCATCCTCCTTCCACATAACTGGAAGCCTGGAATTCACTCCAGACAAAGCAGCTGTCTGCCTGAGGGCACTCGAGAAGCTGACTGTGGCAACTGCTCTGTCTAGCCAGCAGACACAGGCCCCATCGGCACTCTGAATGCTCCTTTACACCCACCTGCAGGCCAACTCAGAGAGCTGGATGTCCACTGCATGCTCAGATCCCCTCGCCCCCATCCATTCTGGATCCCTCCTACCAGCTGTTGGCTAATTCCTATCTGTGGGAAGCTGAAACCAGCCTGTCCATCAGCTCAAGAATGCCCAGGCCTGCGTATGCTCATCTCCTCCTGCTCCCTTTGGGGTTTCCAGGTATTGAGGCCCAAAGGTGAGAGATCATTCCAAAGAATCAGTTCCCAGGGAATGAGTCAAACAGGTCGTGGGATGGGGGAAGGAATGCCAACCGGTGTTTATTTAGGGACATTCATGGTCAGGATGGCCCAGGGATGACCTAAGCCACAGAGTTCATCATCAGGTCTAGACCAGTTCTTGGTTGGCCTGGTGAGTTCCTTCATGCAGTCACAGCAGGGAAAATAAGTTGGTGACAGCACCATGGGCTGCCTGAAGTGCCTACAATCAAGGAGCCAACGAGAAAGAAGACAGCTCTACCTGTCCCAGAAAACACCACACCTTGGTATAAAACAATCACAGATGGAGCCAGAAAATGGTACAATAGGTAAAGCACCTGTCTTTTAAGATGTTGACCCTAGGCTTGATCCCTAGCACCCCAAACCCTGCCAGAAGTGATACTTGAGTGCAAAGTCAGGAGTAAAACCCCAAAATCAAGTAAATAAAGAAATGGCACTGACAGTCTACTCCAAGCTTTAGCTGAGTAATACAAAGAAGGGAAGTTCGTATGGGGAGAGAGGCTTTCATAACATGGGCAAAGCGTGCTCCTCCAGGAAATGAACTGAGCAGATAAGTCTTCTCCAAGCTCGATAGGGAGAAGCATCCAGGCCTGTGCTCTCCTTTCGCCTTCTACTGTGAGTCAGGCAGCTCGGGGCTGAATCAGCCGAGTGCTCACCCATGCCTGGCTTACAGTGTTTGCTCGCTGTGACCTTGTGTGCTGGCTGGCTCCATCTCACAAACACTGAGACGAAACAGGACACAAGCTGGGTCCTTCCTGCAAGGCCACACAGTGATAAGCGACCGTTGCAGCTGTGATGTGACCTCAAAACCCTACAATCTTGGCTCCTCACTCCACCAGTCCCCAACCAGGTGTGTTGCATACTCAGGCAACTCAATGAGTACTCTGACAAGTATGAGCAGCCCCCAACCCTGAAACAGCACCAGTCACAAATGGAAGGGAAGGGTAACAATTCTGAAATAAGAAAAAATTAAATTCCCAAAAATATTTGCTTGTTTGTTTTACCTTGTTGTTTAGTTTTTGTTTTAGGGCACACCTGGCAATCGGTGCTCAGGTGTTACTCCTGGCTCTGCTCCTAGGAATCAATCTGGCTGTGCTCAGATGACCATATAAGATGCCAGAAGGATCAAACCTGGGTTAGATGTATGCAAGGCAAGAGCATCACCCACTATGCTATCTCTCCATCCTCCTTGCTTGCTTGCTTTGGATCCCACCCAACAGTACTCGGGTTCTCTGGCTTCTGTTTGGAGGTCATCCCATTGCCCTGTGATACCTGGCTTTGAAGCTGGACCTCCTGCATGCAATCCACCTGATTGATGTCTTTCTCTAGTTTGCAAATACATACTCTGTACAAAGAGGATAAATAGGGGCAGGCAAAACAGCTCAAAGGGTTAGTTCACATGTACTGTACAAGTGAAGTGAAGTCCAGGTGCCATTCCCCAATACCACATGGTTCTCTTAGCAATGCTAGGAGTCTCCCACCCCTGAGCACCTCCATATTGGCTCCATAACAATAAAAAAAGCTAACAGTTAATACCAGTATAAACAGTAGCCACCATGACATGCCAGACCACTTTTTGGCAGGGGGTTGAGAGGACACATCTGACAATGCTCAGGAGCTGCTCCCAACTATTTCTGTTCTTAGAGGTAGCATAGCCCAGCAATGTTGAGGCCCTATGTGATGACCAGAATTAAACCCAGGTGGTTGAACTTTCTCCAGTCTCTAATCAAAGTGCATTCAATGGATTTTCCCATTCAACTATCATATCTGGTGGAAGCCTGGTTCCCACTGTACATATGGGAGAAACCTAGAGATTATGTAACTGACCCAACAGCCATCACACAGTAATTGGCAGAGCTGGAAGCAGAACCCAGCTCCTCACCATACCCAATGCACAGACATCAGCTCATCTTATATTTCCTGCGCTGCTCCCCTTTTATTAAGCACATTGCTATGTCCCTACACATTGGGAAAGGACACACTTGAATTGTAGTTTGACTATCGGACACTTCTAGTGTTCTAGCTTTGCAGCAAGAGGTTGGTCCCAACCAAGGCTTGGTTGCTCCATTACTGCTCTCGACTGCAGGGTCACACACAGGAGGCCAAGCTGTCCAAGGCTGCTGTGGATGCTGTCAGGAACGACTAGTGGCAGGTAAAATGAAGAAACTGTAGAAAGTATGAGCCCTGGGGCTGAGGTAGGAAAGGAAAGGTTTCATCAATCTGGGTGCTTATTTTTATTTTCATCTCAATGACATAAATCTCACAACTGTCTAATTAGAAACCTTCCTTATTGCACAAGAAGGCTTTTGTCAACCTGTTTTTGAATATTTGGAGGATTTATTTCATTCTCCTATTTTTGGGGGAGTGGATCTTTCAAAATCAGTGCCTCTAGAGCCTGGAGACCATCAGGTCCATTCTGATGGTGGTCAGAAGACAATGCGGTGCTGTGGCTAGAACTCAAGGTTCCCACATGTGAAACGTGTACTCCAGATACTTTCAGTATCTTCCCCACCCTCCTGAAGGTTAAAATTAAAAAAGTAGTAATTTCTGTTAGTGATGGGTTAACTGAGCTTTCGTGACATGGCCTCTTACAGCATTTAGGGCCTGAGAAGTGACAGGGGAATGAGCATGACTATGGCTGCTAAGAGGTTTGAATTGGGACCTTGGTATTTTATCACACAAAGGATGTGATTTCACAATAGGAGTTGTGAAATCAGTGGACAGGTGTTAATTCAGCAAATAGCAACTAGAGACACTAGCAAGGAAACATTAAATAGCTATATGCAAGACATATGTGAAATTCTTTTTTTCTTTAATTTCTGGGAACTCCCAGCAAGTTACTCCTGGCTCTGCACTCAGGAATTACTCCTGGCAGTGCATTGAGAATCATAAGGGATTCCAAAGATCAAATCTGGGCCAGCTGCATGTAAACACATCATATCTCTGGTCCTTGGCCATTAGGTACTAGTCTAAGGAGAAAACCATCAATGCCAAGGACATCCAAGTGACCTACCAACATGCAAAGAACACTTTGGGTAAATAGTTTATCCAAATAAGGCCAAAGAGGATTTCTACTGGCAACGGACAACTCTAGTATAAACTGTTATCACTTTCATCTAACAGCAACATTAAAAATCTAATATTTTTTCTTCCTTTTTTATATTTTTTTGTGGGGGTCATACCCAGTAGTGCTCAAGGCTTACTCCTGGCTCTGAGCAGAGATCACTCTCAGTAGGGCTGTATGTGATACTGGAGATTGAATCTGAGTTGTCCACATGCAAGGCAAGAAGAGCCTTATCTGCTGTACTATGCTCTGGCCACTAATCTGATCTTGTGTGACCAACCTGGATTCCTTCACTTACAAATTTCAAATCTCACATTAATAGCCCTACTATTTAATCCCCAGCAGGGCTAGAGATTTGGCTCAGTGGTAGTCTTAGATCTGTCAGGCGCTGGGTTCAATCCCTAATACTGCAAAAAAGAAACAAAACCAAAAAGGAACTTGCCTGGCTAGTGGTCGACCCCAGTTACCACAAAGCCCCCCTGAATATCATCCTCAGGACTGACCCCTGAACACAAATCCAGGAATAGCCAGCCCCTAAGCACCACTGGTATAGTCCAAACCTACTCCTTCCCCATCAAATAAACAAAACAAAAAACAAAAACTGAAACTGAAACTAAGCAGCAAAGTTACAAAAGCAATGACCAGGAAGTTATCTCAAAGCGCTGGTGCATAGCACATGCTTTGCATATAGAAGCTATATGATCTCTAGTTCTCTGCATTTTGGATATTATTGGTCTCTTTTCTTTTTTTTTTCCTTTTCTTTTCCTTCTTCTCTCTCTCCTTCCCTCCCTCCCTCCCTTTCTTCCTTGGACCATACTCAATGATCCTCAAGGGCTATACTTATCTCTATATTCAAGAGTCATACCTGATGGTGATCCAGAGATTACTTTGTGCTACAACTCAAACTAGGTCTCCCAATGCAAAACCCATGCTCCAACCCTTTGAAAAGCTTTAACTCTACTCCCTTGTTCATTTTGAAAATAGTGACCACTGTCATGCTCTATCCAGCTGTGTAGACCACATTTTAGTGCTCAGTCTACCAGAGCTACACTTGACTGTACTTAGGGCTCCATGCAGTGCCCAGGAATCCAACTCAGGATCTTATACACATGTAGGCATATGTTTGACCACTGGAATTATATCCCCTGTCTGTGCTAGTTCCATTTTACTGATGAAGAAAAAGAGGCTCAGAGATAAGTAACCTACTCAGGATCACACACATGCATTCAGAAGACATTCTGGGGCCGGAGTGGTGGTGCAAGCGGTAGGGTGTTTGCCTTGCATGTGCTAACCTAGGACGAACTGCAGTTCAATCCCACAGCGTACCATATGGCCGCCCAAGCCAGGAGCATTTTCTGATCACATAACCAGAAGTAACACCTGAGCATCACCAGGTGTGGCCCCAAAACAAACAAACAAAATTTTCTAACCCCACTTTAATCTACACCCACATCTTCTCATTCTGCCAATCTCTTCCTGTAACTAGTCTTAGCTAGATAGATCTATTGCAACATCCCCCAATCATTAGACCCCACTCTGGGTACTTACCCAGGAGGTGCTTGATGATGGCCTGGTTGTGTTCCCAAAGGTTACTGAAGGTGCCCCAGCGTGAATGGCCATCAGGGACAGGGTTGGCTTTGATCCAGCCACCGCAGGCGTAGGTGAAGAAGTCCTGGCAGGGATTGACTGTGGGGTCCATGGAACTCAAGATGGAGCTGGTGACAGAGATGCAGGCCTCACTCAGGCACACTGGGGGGCTTCCTGGCAGAGATCAAGGAAAAGAGAAAGTGAGGACTGGGAGGATACAAAGGTGGTCCAGGACCCTAGAGTATGTGCCCGTGCCCCTTGCTGTATATATATTAGGTACTGGGCTATTGCCCTACCACCCAAAGAAATGATTCCAGAAGACTTCAGATGTCCTGGCTTATAAAATTAAGACACTTGTTTTATCCTATAGCAGGGGTCCTCAAACTTTTTAAACAGGGGGCCAGTTCACTGTCCCTCAGGTCGTTGGAGGCCGGACTATAGTAAAAACAAAAACTACGAACAAATTCCTATGCACGCTGCATATATCTTATTTTGAAGTGAAGAAACAAAATGAGAACAAATACAGTATGTGGCCCGAGGGCCGTAGTTTGAGGACCACTGTATAGCTTACAAACTATCCAGAATGAAGGTGCTTATTGTTTCATCTCACACATCTTCATTAACTTTTCATTATTTAATGGTTCACTAATTCACTCATTCACTTCTCATTCATGAAAGAAAATAATCACCAAGCTTCTGGCAGGTTCTTTGCTGAATGTTGTGTGTTTTAGAAAATAAAGAAAAGTCTTTTTCCTTAAGTGTTAGCAATTTGTGTATTTGAGAGAGAAAAAGAGAGATTAGGAAAAAGATAGTACAGCAGTTCCAGCACATATCTGGCATATACCAGACCTGGTTCAAGCCCCAGGTCTCAAGAACACTGCCAAGTGTAGTCCTTGAGATCCTCAACACCAGCCAGAGGCGCCCCTGGTAGTTCTAGGACTGCAAAGTCTGAACAGAATAGCATCTTTTAGGTCCTGGCATTGAATCAATTTGAATTGAATTGAATCAATTTGGTTGGACAAGTATCACCAGGAGTGTTGCCCAGGAGTGTTGCCCAGGTCTTCTGAGCACTACTAACTACAGTAGTCCTTTCCTGTGTCCCTCAGTAAGTGTTAATAATTTGGTTGGGGATATACAAATGCTATAAGATAAGCCAAAAGATAGGGGCTAGAGGGGCCAGAGAGATAGCACAGCGGTAGGGTGTTTGCCTTGCAAGTGGTCAAGAGTGATTTCTTTTTTTGTTTTGTTTTGTTTTGCTTTGTTTTTTTGTTTGTTTGTTTGTTTCTGGGTCACACCCGGCAGTGCTCAGGGGTTACTCCTGGCTCCATGCTCAGAAATTGCTCCTGGCAGGCATGGGGGACCATATGGGGCACCGGAATTCGAACCGATGACCTTTTGCATGAAAGGCAAACGCCTTACCTCCATGCTATCTCCCAGGCCCCCAGGAGTGATTTCTAAGGTCCTGGACCACCTGAGCGCTGCCGGGTATGACCCAAAAAACAACAACAAAAAAGGATAGGGGCCAGGAATGAGGCTAAGTAGCAGAACACATGGCTCTCATGTGTGAAGCCCTAAGCTGGAACCTAGCACTGAGAAAAAAAAATCAAAAACAGCAATAGGAGTATTGCCATCATTATCCAGCCCATGTAAACTTAGGGTGTTCAAGGAGAGGCTGGAGAGAGAAAAGGGAAGGTCAAGGAATGGGCACAAATGGGAAAAAACCCTTCCTTGATGCAGGATTATTACAGTAATAATAATCCTCAATACACCGGGTGAAAAAAATGACTGCAAGAGTTTACTCCTCTATGCCCTTCTCACAGAGGGGGACACTGAGGGACAGAGAAACAAAGTACTTTGCTTCCTGTCAATGGGATTTGAAATTCACCTTGTCTCCCATACATGTGCTCTGGGTCTGGGGATGAGGGGATAACACAGAACCCACATTGAAGAGCCTTCAAGGCTTCCTGCCATTACAGGGCAGAAGGGAGGGCTGCTAACCCTCAAAGTGCCCCAAACACCCCCAAAACACACCACCTGTGAGGACACAGGAGGCATGGGCTGTTCATAGAAGACATTTGAGTCTGGCTGGTTTCTGGGCTCCAGCAAAGAAACCAAACTATGAGTAGCTTCGGCAGTGGCCTGACCTTGAAAAATGGACCTGGCCACAGACTCAGGCTGACAGCTGGAACAAAGGCCTAGAGAACCCCATGACATATATGGCACTGGAGACACACCTCTGCCTGCCTCCAAGGAGGTCAGGATGATTCTGTTTCAAGGGATGAAGATCTGAGCTTATAACTAGAAGGAGGTAGCAGGGATATAAGAACTAGCTTCTTGTCTTCTGCTGCACCTTCAGGGCTAGGCTCTGTTCTGCCCCCTCACCCACACTCCACCAGATACATGGAAAGCCCAGGGATAAGCCCATCCAGCCAGTTCTTTTCTTCCATTGAACCTGGAGAAGTGAGGTAGGATATGCTTTGGAGGCTCATAGATGTGGGCCTAAATCTCAACTGTTTTTTTTTTTTTTTTCTTCTTCTTCTTCTCTCTTGGTTTTTGGGCCATACCCAATGCTTACTCCTGGCTCTACATTTAGGAATTACTCCTGCTGGTTCTTTATGGTATCACATGGGAACCTAGGTTGGCTATATGCAAGGCAAATGTCCTACCCACTATACTATCACTCTGGCCCCCTAAATATCCCAACTTTTTGCCTCCAGCTATGGGCTTTGAGCAAAAAACAGTCACTTGGAGCCTTGGTTTTTCTCTCTAGAAATAAGGCAGCATAGTGGTGTCCAGTTCTCCGAAACAACCTCCTAATTATGCATATAGGCTCAGCTTTAGAGTCTGAGGGCCTCACTATGAAACAAGACATGGCCCATGGGCTAGTTCACAACTAGTGACCAAAACAAAGTCCTGGAGAGCAATGAAGAGCTCAGAAGAACAGCACAGGAGCAGAGAATTATGTGTGATTAGATTTGAGGTGATGATATGCTTGGAGAAGATTATAAAGTTATTAAGGGTTATTGAGCATGGAAATAAGAGAAAGGAAATGGGGGGGGGAATATGATCCCATGATTTCTTATCAGATCTATTCATGATCTTATCAGATCATCATAATCAGAGTAGTATGGCTAACTTCCCACCTCAGAGAATTCCCAGTTTTTATCAGAACAGGCTTGAAGGTAGAAAATTTCTATCTAGTTTGAAAAAGCCCATTAGTACCTATTCTTTGTAAATAAAAAATGCAGGATTCAAGTCTGGGAAAACCCAGACGACAGACTGTGATAGGAGAGTGTCCTAAGGGAGTTAGATATATCAGGGGTGTGTGACAGATTTTTAGATCTGAGCTTAGAATAATATTCCAGTCCACGGGAACTGGTCTGAAGTTTACGTTCTTCACTAAATTGTAAGGTTCGATTAAGCAATAATCACTTTATTATTTAAGTACCTGCTTAATAGTTATAGGTCCATTACCCACTATTCCTTGCCCAGTCGGAACTTAAGGCATCTTTATGTGACTAATAGCTTCCTGGACACCTGCATCTAATGCTAAGATCAACACTCGCCCACTTGGCTCAGGCCCCATCTCTGTAGAGAAGCCTTCCCAGATCTCATCACAGCTAGGCCTTTGGCTACTAGGCTGCTTCCTTATTTACTCTTCCACAGACTGGAAACTTGTGGGCTGGGCATTTTTATTTTCTTCATCCAGTATTATACTTGGCACCTAGCAGGTTTAAACTCTTTTGCTGAATGTACAAATAAAATCATGAATGAGTAAATGAAAGAACACTAGCTAGCATTTGGGCACCACCTAAAGAGGCAAACATTGCATCCCTTTAGTATGCATATGATCAGTGGAGAAGGCATCAAGCACCAGGGTATCCAGAATTAGTTTAGACGCTTGCCTGGATACTTGTCTAGTTTCATTTCTGAATGAGACACTTTGGGACATTTCCCCAGAGAAAGCATTGTTTGGTTTACTGCCACAGTTTGTAGAGCATAGGCAAGTTTCTGGAAATAAGGGTGTAGCAGGAAGGTAGACAAACATGTATCTCAGTGCCCAGACATAACTGAGAGGTGAGTCTTTCAAATCTTCAGATTTACTTATGACCTCATGTTTGCTCCCATCTGGCTGATGCCAGCACCTAGTGCTGGGAAATGAGGTCACTGCCAATATTTGAGGTGGTAACCATGTGCCCAAGCCAAGGCAGCCGGCAAGGCTCTTGGACTAGCTTAGAGGTTACCTGATCCCTAGCTGGGCTCCCTCCTGAGGGCAAAGACTTCTTTCTCTCAGGTTCAGGCTAGAGAATGCCCTTCCCACCTGGATTGAGAGTAGAATGGCTCTGGGTTCAGTCACAAAAAGCCAGGCCTGGGGTCCGAGAGATAGCATGGAGGTTGAGCGTTTGCCTTGCATGCAGAAGGATGGTGGTTCAAATTCCGGCATCCCATATGGTCCCCCAAGCTTGCCAGGAGCAATTTCTGAGCGTAGAGCCAGGAGTAACCCCTGAGTACTGCCAGGTGTGACCCAAAAAATTAAAAAATTAAAAATAAAAAGCCAGGTCTTGGGGACTCTCAGAGACAATAACAGGGGACCAGAGGTTGCTGGGATCTTACCAGCTCCCCCAAACATAGGATAGGGACAAGAACATGGACCTTCCAAAAGGACTCTGATTTAGGATAAGGCAAAATGTTAGCCATAGACAAGGTGACCAGCAGCTTCATCTTCCTCTCTGCCACTCTGTCTGCTCAGTCATTTACTTCGCAAATTACATACACACTGACGGCACATGGGAATTCGTTAAGCACAGAGGGTGAAGGGCTTAGAAATGATTACTTTATTAAACAGAAAGCACATGAGGCACCTGCTGTGCCTGGCACATTTGGCAAAACATCTACGAACTGTTAAGTATACAATGAAATAATCAAGCAATTATTTCTGAAATACCAGCTGGGTGCCCCACATAGTCTGCACACAAGCATTGTGGAATAAAGACTGAAGGAAGGAAGCAAGGAAGCAGGAAGGGTGTAAAATAATTTCCATGAAACCCTGCCCTCTCTCTGGAAACCCCCCCCCCCAAGACCTTCATCACCCTCTCGAACCCAGCATGGTCTCCCCTCACCCTCACCACAGAAAGGTCAGCAGCTTCCAGAGTTCTCAGAGGAGTGAGGGAGGTATCCCCTAGTTCAAAAGGAGAAGCTGCTGATAAGGTCAGAGGGATGGACCCTCAGCAGCCTCCGAGGTTGCTCAAGCAGGTAGTGGCCCCACTGTCCTGTCAGAAAGCACAATGAGGAGGTACTGGAGTCTATATCATTCTTTTCTTTGTTTGTTTGTTTGGGTCACACCCAGCAGCACTCAGGGGTTAATTACTCCTAGCTCCATACTCAAAAATCGCTCCTGGCAGACTCGGAAAACCATATGGAATGCCGGGATTCAAACCACCGACCTTCTGCATGCAAGGCAAACGCCTTACTTCCATGCTATCTCTCCGGTCCCTCTATGTTATTCTTAACTAGGGCCTGCCCTTCCTGATTCTCACTGAGACAGACGCCTGGCAGCTTTTGTCTGAGCCATATATGAGCTACTCACTGAGGACTGAGGAAGGGTCCCCAGTGAGAATTGAGAATGTTAATTCTATAGCACTATGGAGTCAGATATAGAAATGTAACGAGAGGAGTCCACAAGGGCAGCCCGACAAGGAAGCGATAGTTCGTCTGGGTGTTAAGCACAGAGTGGAATGCACTATGATACAAAGGGATACAGCCTGGACCCTAGGATCCATAAAGCTAGGGGTGGGTTTCAGTTTTCCTTCTACTTATCACACTGGTTATCTAGCCCTGGAAAAAGTCCCATTCTCTGCCCATGGACTCAGTTTCTTCAGATAGAAAGTGATCATTGTTAGCATGGGCTCTTCAAGTTGCTCTGAGGAGATGAGGCCCATTTGTAAGGGAGAGAGGCACATTTGGTTCCTGGAAACTACTCAGTAAACAAAAGGTCTTCTAGCTGTTTTGTTGGCTCTAAAGGTGGTAGATGGTGCCAGCCTCGTGCGACTGGCCTCCATCCTAACCGAACCTGGAACTGAGGTCAAAGAAATCACTGGGCACCAGCTACGTGACACACGTTCTAATTCTTGGAGCCATTCCCCAAACTGACTAACGATGGTTTTCTCCACCTCAAGGAGACGGAGACTGAGGTTCTGATAACTTAGGTGGCTTCTCCAAGGTCATACAGGAGACAAGTGACTAGGCAGGGGCTTGGAATTACCTTGTTTTCACTCCCAAACCTTCAACCGCCATGCCCACCTCCCAGGTCTTGCCACATATTTGCACTAGAATCTTCCAGGCCTGGGATCTCTGCCATGGAAACAGCCCCAAAGCAGCAGGAAAGGCCCTAACACAGGTAGAACTAAGGCATAAGTGAGTTCATAAACCCGAGATGCAACCCAGAGGCACCTACTTGTTCGGTACTGGATGCCCAATGCTGCCAGGCTGGCTAGCAGTCCCATGGCCAGTAAGGCCACCAACACGACCAGCTGCTTCTCCACCTGGGTTCGTGAGGCCCAGCACCTCTGACCGGTCCGGGGACTTCGGAAGTTCACCTGCAGGGAAGAAGGCAGGAGGGGTGGGGATGATGTGAGCTGAGAGCCCCCCTTCCCTAGGAGGAAGGGGCTCTGGGACAGACCCAGACCCCGAGGCGACATCAGGGCTGCCCTCCGGCCTCAGGGGGGTCCAGTTCCCACGGATTGAGTCCTAATCCAGGCAAAGAACCACCGCCCTGGCTGCAGCTGGAATTTGCTCCGAAATATCAGCAACGAATAGCTCAACACAGCCAGGCCTGTATTTTTTCTTTTGGTGTGTCACCCGATATTGAGTGAACAAAAGAAACAAAAAAAAATTAAAAAAACACGCTGCTTTTCCCTGTTTCTCCAGTAAGGAGCTAAAAAAAAAAAAAAGAACAGGATGTTTGGACTCAAAGGCCTCCACTGAGTGGCCAGTTGGGCGTTTTCTATGGCCCTTCCATCCACACAGAGCCTGATGACGCAGCCATGGCTCAGACTTCCCCAGAATTCTTGAGCACAGCCTGTGGAAGCCTTATGGTTTCACAAAAGTAGTGGGATTCATCATGACATAAAATAAATGACACGGAGCAATTCCCACAGGATGCAAATGAAGTCCAGTTTCGCCTCCACCTGGCACTGCTAAGTGGACGGTGCTGGGCTCTGAGCCCGAATTTGCCAATTCCAGAGCCCACAGTGGGCTGGGGCTTCAAGACTTGGGAGATGCCCTGGAGAAAAAGTTTCACGAAGACAGGGAGGAAAACTGACTGCAGTCTCCCAGTCTAGCTAAACAGGAAGGGAGGCACAATAAGAGGAAGTGGAGGGAGTGGCAGGGCCCCCATCCTCACCAGGCTTGAAGTGGGACGTACCAGGCAACAACCCTTGGGAGCCCTTAGCCCAACTTCTCGAACCTAAGACCAGCTGGGGCTCCCCTCTGTTCTAAGAGGTGACTCCTACAAAAGCCAGACCCACTGTATAGAGCAGCTCCTGGAGGCTGGGGTCAATTCTGTGATTTTTATTTTTATAGCCAGGGACCAACAATCTGAGGATCAACTAGGGGAGCATCAATTCTGGCTTTTTGCTAGTCACACAGCCCCACAGAGAGCCAGATAAGAACCTCACAAAGTTAGGTGGTCTGGGTTGGGATGCTTGGGCCAGTCTTAAAAAATAAATATGAGTAGGCCAGGTGAATGGGGGAGAGAAGAGGTGAGATGGAAAAAGCCCAGATGCTATGGGGCACTGCCAGGTTACAAAACTCGCAACCAAGGATCTGAGTCACACATCTGAAACTTAGACAAGGTGGTAGGAGCAAAGGATAAAGGAAAGCAGGAAAGGAGGCAGCAAGAGTGAGTTTGTAGAGGCGCAGGAAGATGACATCCCCATTGCTGATCTGCAAATGTCCCCCCAACAGTAGAGGGATCTGGGAACCAAAGTTCTAAAAGCTGTGAAGAACTGAAGGGAGGGCACCAAGAAGCCTTTTGCTCACCAGTGGGCATTTTCTGGACAGGAAATGACGGAAATATCTTTATCGGAGAAAGGGGAACACAGAGCTTTTGTGGAAAACAAAGCAGGTTCTAAAACCAAGAAAAGGAACTTAGGGGTGAGTGGTATTTCCTGAGAGATCGGGGAGGCCAGACACCGGAGCAGCTGTGCCAGATTTGGGGCGTGGATGTATTGCCTCCCGAAATTCCATTAGAATCTTTCCAAAGAAACAGAGTGAGAATACAAGAGTTTAGATGCTTGCTTTGCCTGCAATCAACCCAGGTTTCATTCTCAGTTCTCTGTTGCAGTGATCCCTGAGTGCAGAGACAGGAGTAAGCCCTGGGCACTGCCAGGTGTAGCCCCCAACCAAAATCCAAACAACAAAAAAACTTAAGAAACAAGGGCCAGGAATATCGCTAAGGAAAGGAGTGCTTGTTTGCCTGCTTGAGGCTCTGGGTTTGATCTCTGACATCACAAAACAAAAATCACATTGGCTCTCCCTCTTCACCCTTCCTCAGTTTCTTAGGTAACTCCACCTCCAATCCCAACAATATTAGATTCTGACTAGGCTACTAATAGAACCATCATCCGGAGAGAGAAGAGCTGGCATATCAGGCAATCTGGCATAATATTAGCATGATTACAGCCCTCAGAAGTTTAAGGGTGCTCCTGGTGGCCTCATACTTTACCAGGCTCAAAGGCAACACGATAGCAGCTGCCTGGGCAGAGTGATTAGTGTGTGCTTTGCCTTTTGCTTTTCAGCCTTGGCCTCGCCCTCTGTCTTCTGCTTTGGGTCCCTTAGGGACCCCCGTGGTTACAGCTCAACTCTAACAGAGACAGTGAAACCTTGGCATCCCTCTATCTGGTGCTGACTTGGGAAGTAGAGGAACACAATGATTTGGGGATAAAGGGAAGAAGGGGACATGACAGAAGAAACAAGGAGGGAAGGAAAAGAAGTAATAATGGCAGTTGGAACTCAAGCAATTGCCACATGACTATTTCTGCGCTGTTGATAAATGATGCTATTCTGTAGCCATAATGTCCTAAAGAGGAGGTAAGGTACTGTAATAGCTCCAGAAGAGACATAGGATGTGAAGCAGGAGTAGAGAGAGATGAGAACAGGGAGAAAATCCTTTTCTGCTGGACCCACAGCTGCAGCCTAAGGAGGCCATGTTGACCCCAAGGAGCAGAAAGCTACACTAAGCTTCACTGTCAGTACCTAGCCAACAGAGGGTGTTCGCTGTCGGATGTAATTAGGATTAGGTCAGGATTAAATCTGAAGTCGCAGTTTGAGGTAGAGACTGCAAGTAAACTGGAAAATTGGCTTTGCAACCTTGGTCATGTTCTGACCATGACTGGCACTGTCTGGCTCAGGGTATCTTGGTTTCTGGACAAGCCCAGTTCCAGAGGAATTAGGAATGATGAGGAATCTCCCTAGAGCAGGAGCCATCTGCCACCTCGGAGGTTTAGAGAGACTGTCCAGTCCTGGCCAGGCCAGATTCTAGACTTCAACCCTTTTCTCCTTTCTGATCCCACTGTCCCAGGCCCACAGAGAGGGCTTCTCCTATTTTTTTGTTTGCTTGTTTGTTTTGTTTTGTTTTGTTTTGTTTTGTTTTTGGTTTTTGGGCCACACCCGATGTCGCTCAGGGGTTACTCCTGGCTATTCGCTCAGAAGTCGCTCCTGGCAGACACGGGGGACCATATGGGGAACCGGGGGATCGAACCGCGGTCAGTCCTAGGTTAGCACAAGGCAAGGCAGGCACC
>PVKC010024897.1:0-16693 GCA_004027635.1 Crocidura indochinensis | reverse complement strand
ACCTAGTCCCCAATATATATGCCCCCAAACAAGATAACAACAAAATGTGAATTTATTAAGTGAGGGGCTGGAACAATAGTACATTGGGTAGGAGTATGCTTGCCTTGCATGCAATGGATGTGGGCTCCATCCTCAGTACCCCATAAGGTCCCCTAAGCACTGCCAGGAGTAAGCCCATTGGGTGTAGCTCCCAAACAAAACATAAAAACAAACAAAAACTTCTTTAATGGGCGGCATTCTTTTTTTTTTTTTTTGGTTTTTGGACCACACCCAGTGATGCTCAGGGGTTAGGCCCCCAATGAGCGGCATTCTTAGAACTATTAACAAGCTACAAGCAAGCTTAGCCATTTGTTTGTTTTGTTTGTTTGTTTGTTTTTGGTTTTTAGACCACACCCAGCGGTACTCAGGGGTCACTCCTGGCTGTCTGCTCAGAAATAGCTCCTGGTAGGCACGGGGGGACCTTATGGGACACTGGGATTCGAACCAACCACCTTTGGTCCTGGATCGGCTGCTTGCAAGGCAAACGCCGCTGTGCTATCTCTCTGGGCCCAAGCTTAGCCATTTGTATTGAAGTTCTGTTTGTACTTCAGATTATTTAAGAAAACCACCCAGTAGTTTCCCACAGGCTAAGACAGGGATATCAGCATAGCTGTTTGAGGGAAAAACGACCCTTCATAGGCTAGGCATGCTCAAGGTAGGTTGGAGTTTTGTCTTTTTGATTGTGCTAGGGGCTGGAGGATACTGGTCAATATTCAGACTCTGCACTTAGGGATCACACTTAGCAGGGCCAGGGAGACCATATAAGGTATCAGGGATTGAACCTGGGTCAGCTCCATTCAAGGTTGAATCTCATCTGCTGCATTATTGCTCTGGTACCTTCAAGTTTTTATATTTTTGTGGTGTTGCCAGTCATCCTGGTGGGCCCATTGCAAAAACTGCATATATTAGTCTTTAAGAAACCTATCAAGCAAGATCTTGATGAGATCATTTTCAAGATGAGAAAGTGCTTTCTAGAGGCTGGAGAGATAGAATGAAGGTAAGGCATTTGCCTTGTATGCAGAAGGATGATGGGTCAAATCTCGGCATCCCACATGGTCTCCTGAGCCTGCCAAGGGCAATTTCTGAGCCTTGAGCCAGGAGTAACCCCTGAGCACTGCTGGGTGTGACCCTAAAACCAAAAAAAAAAAAAGTGCTTTCTAAAGTCAAAGGTGCTGTGCTATAAGAGGTATTGGCTATTGTGGTGGAAACCATATCTGAGGAGACTTGGTGTGGGGGCACTTCTCACTACAATTCTGAATACTAAACCCAGGCTCCTGCATTTTTGGAGCATCTTCCAGCCCCAAATCAGGCCTTTTCAGCAGATCAGCCAAGGCCTGCAGAACTCCCAAGCGGGTGACTACAGAACCAATTTAATACCTTATTATCACCGTGACCTTCCAGCAATAAATCTCTTTCGTTTGGTTTATAAGAATATTTGATAGATATCACAGTTTCTAGGTTATCTAGATAAACATTTCCATTTCCTCTAAGAGAGGGAATCGGCTTGATAATCATGCTGGTAAATGTCTTCCCAAACCATCAGAATCAATTACCAGCTGTAGAGTATCATTCGCTGCTATTCTTTACACAGAAAAAAATTTAAAAGTGATTTACCCAGTATTGACCTCTGCTTCCTAGATTAAGCAATTTTTGTCCTATAGTTATATCTTTAAAATAAGATGCTTCCAGGGCCAGAGTAATAGTTCAATGGGTAAGATACTTGCCCTAGCACAGGCCAAATCAAATTTGATCCTGGGCACCCCTGATAGTTCCCTCTCCCTACCCTGCTAAGCCCTACCAGGAGTGATTCTTGATTGCAGAGCCAGAGACAAGTAAGCCTTAGGCACTGCCAGGTGTGTGGAGCCCCAAAAGAAAATAAAAATAAGATGCTTTCAAGCTCAGACTTTGCTTGTGTGATGTCTGGGTTTGAGCCCTCAAACTCATGGTTCTTGACCACAACCAGGAGAATACAGGACCAACAACACCAGGAATAGCCTCTGAGTATTGCAGGGCAAAGCACAAAACAGGAACAAAGGAAAATGAGTACAAGGTGTCTAATGTTTTTGCACATACTGGAGAGCTCTGATGGGTCACCGATCACCCTGGGCCAGGACAAGCTATTTATCTACTAAGACAGCCTCTCGCTGCCCTCCCAGTTCCACCCAATGCCTAAGAGCATCCACTTCACGAAGAACCATGAATCTGTCCAGAGTAAGTGAATGGCGTTTATCATATGCTTAGCAGGCATGTGGTAATAGAAGAGTAGCTTGTATTGTCCAGTTAAACCTTCTTCTTAACTTTATTGTTAGTGTTTTACAGTGGAGAAGCAGGTCCCCAATGTCTGCCCTGGGGCTCAACCCTGTCCTTTCTGGAAATGTTCTGCTAATAGAGGTTTGCAGCTGTGTGTGCTTGAATACAGGGGACCCAGTGACAGCAAAGCTGTTGGTAATTGCAGGAAAGTCAGACAAAATACCCCTAATGGCTTAATCTAATACGGGCGTCCCAGGAGTAATCCCCCAAGGCCCAGCTAAAGTGTTTTTAATCAGAAATTTCGAGTAGGTTTTGATTGCAAGTACAGAACTCAGGGAAGGCATTTGCTGAAACTCTTGCCTGCCCCCCATCTTGGTGAGTGCCTACAACAGTAACTGCTCTTTCTCTGCCTCCCATAGAGACTCTTTGCATATACACCGGTGGGGGTTTGTTTCCTGTTCTCCTTTTTTTTTTTTTGGTTTTTGGGTCACACCCGGCCGCGCTCAGGGTTTACTCCTGGCTCTAAGCTCAGAAATCGTCCCTGGCTTGCTCGGGGGACCATATGGGATGCGGGAATTCGAACCACCATCCATCCTGGATTGGCTACTTGCAAGGCAAACGCCCTACCGCTGTGCTATCTCTCTGGCCCTCTGTTCTCCTTTTCTAGAACAAATAAATGGCAGCAAAGTTGAGACTGCTTTTCCCCTGGCTTATTTTTCTTCGCATTTGCCTTGAGGAGGACTGGCTTGTCTGCGTGTGGTGAAAAGGAGGCTGCCATTTGCACAGGTCCTAGTTAAAATTGCTCATGGAAATTTAGGCCGTGCCTCTGCATTCCTGACAGTGCTGCAGCGAGCACCCCTGGGTGCTTCTGTTTAGCAGCCGCAGAGGGTCTTACTCAAAATAGGGGAGATACAGGCTGTGAGCTGTAAAGCTGCGGGGTCGGCGCCGAGCTCCACCTAGTGGTCCGCTGGGCCTGCTCCTCCGAGCCTGCCAGGGGAGAGGCGGGAGGAAGAACTGCAGGTCTGCCCCAGTGGGGTGTCTGGAACCTCAGGAGGCAACTAAAGGGGACCTGGCACTCTGGCTGTTGCCCCGAGGTCAAGCAAGGGATGGAGTGGGACCCTGAGGATCAGCAGCGAATGAGGCAGGAAGAAACTGAGGGGTGGACCAAAGCAGGGGGTCACCTGAATCTTGGGGAACTTCGGCCCAGCATCACGGATGCTCCTCCCAGGACCCCGGGGCACATAAACTCCTACGCTGATGGATACTGAGGACCCCCAGCCTTCTCTAAGAGCCTCTTATAAAGGTCCATGCAGGTCGCTGGGGACCTCCTGTCACTCTCATGTGTCATGCTTTTGGGGGATCAGAGCGACCTTCAGATAGACCAGACATATAGAGCCCTATCAGGCAGCTCCCCTACCCCCCCCACCCCATTATCTTTTCAGGAAATGAACCACGCATGTACGCGCCCCTGGCCCCTAGCACCAGCACAGTTTCCTGAAACTTTGGTATATGCTTTGGTATATGCTGAGGCTGGGGGATAGAACTTCGGGGTACAGAGCACTCCCTTCTCTTTCCTCTTCTCAAGCCCTAGGGAGGCTCCCTAGAGCATACAGGTGAAGAGCAAAGGAGAGACAATGAGGCATTGTCTCACCTTTCTAGAGTTCAGGTCTGACTAGGGGTTAGGAGCACCAACCTTCAGCCTCAGCCCCTGGACTCTGCCCTCAGCCAATCCTTCTTCCCGTTTAACTCCATGATCCTAAGTCTTAGAGAATCACCTGCACACACACTTAAAAACGCTGTGGACAAATCCACACAAACACATCTGGGGCTCCTACTGTACACATCTGGCAGAGCCCCTGGGGAGAATCCTTGTGAGACGGGAAAGTGGGGAGCCACTGGAGAAGGACCTCGCAGCTCCAGCAGCAGATCTGTGAGATGTCCCACTGACAGCAGCTCCAGACACCTCGCTACATGGAAATGACTCACGCTTGCTCTGGTGCAGTGGATTAGCGAACTTCTCTCTCAGCAAGTGGATTCACTCACAACCCAGCTCCGTTTAGAGTTAGTGTTAGACACCAGCTGAAACCATCACACACTAATCTCACAAGGTAAATCAAATAATGTCGAGAAAATTTAAGAACAGGGTATTAAACACAAAACATCATGCAGGAAGGGACCTCGGTCAGTTGCTCCCAAATTTCATTGGCTGTGTAGACAACAAGCACAACTTAAGAGGCTGCATGGTTCAGAATTTGAAAGAAAATGTATGTTGGCCAAACTCTCCAGAGTAACTGGACATGTGGGTCTCAGGAGGCTCAGCCTACCTGTCATTCTCCCTAAACTTGGTAGAGTTTGCAAAGCAAACAGATTAGTATTCTGTTGACCTAGAACAGTGGTCCTCAAACCCGCGGGCCACATATTGTATTTGTTCCCATTTTGTTTCTTCACATCAAAATAAGATGTATGCAGTGTGCATAGGAATTTGTTTGTAATTTTTGTTTTTACTATAGTCTGGCCCTCCAATGGTCTGAGGGACAGTGAACTGGGTCCCTGTTTAAAAAGTTTGAGGACCCCTGACCTAGAAAAACAATATGATATTAAAATAAGTTACGGGCATTTGAGTCTTTTAGTTGTAAGTTAGGGAGCACAAATTTAGGCATTAGTTCCAACTGGGTTGCTCTTAGTTAAAGGAAAAAGATGGGAACAAGGAAAATAAATCTGACCAAGAACTAGGATGGGCTTGTGGTTCTTAGAAGTCAGAATGTTCAGTTCTTTTGGTCTTGGTTATGATGTATGGGGAGAAGAAAAAGAAACACATCTTTATGCAGTTCTCAGAGAAGCCAGGCCTAGCTGAAAAAGAGTTCACACTGGTCAGTATATTCACTTGTTTGTTTTTAATGACAGTTTACAAAGATAGTGTTTTGAGCACAAGATGGAGTCACTGCAGTAAGCCTGAATTCCCCCATTCACAGTCAGGTACACAGACTGTACCTCAAACTGTTACATCAAGATGGCAGAAGGCAAGCCAGGCTTCAGTTCTCCAGGCAGAGAAAGTTTTTGCAGTGGGCAGTCACAATGAGGGACATTGGTTGGACCTTAAACATCCCGTGCTGACCAGGTTTACCTCAAACCACTCACTTTTATGATATATTTGAGAAGAATCAGAGTCCAAGGAGTTAGGAACTTAGTAATTGCTGATTCTATCACCAGAAAAACAGTTTCTGAAAACCCTTAACAAACCTGAATGTCTGAGAGCCTCTGAGTAGGATTTCTAGAGAGACTGTGACGATCATATCTTCCCAGGTAAGATTGAAGGAAAGAGTGCTGGAGTGTCAAACCTGTCTCTCCAGCCAAGACTGCTGCTGTTCAAACAGCTTAGAGATTTCAGCTAGTGGTTCTTAGCCCTTAACAAGCAGCAGAAGCACCTGGAAAACTTTACATGTACAAATTACTGGGCACTGTTCCCAGTGAGCAAGCCTTAACTGAGCAAGTCTGGGAGGAGGCACAAAAATGTTTATTTTCGGGGCCCGGGAGATAGCATGGAGGTAAGGCGTTTGCCTTTCATGCAAAAGGTCATAGGTTCGAATCCCGGTGCCACATATGGTCCCCTGTGCCTGCCAGGAGCAATTTCTGAGCACTGAGCCAGGAGTAACCCCTGAGCACTGCCGGGTGAGACCCAAAAACCAAAAAAAAAAAAAATGTTTATTTTCAATGAATTTTTGATGCTGCTGGCCTGGAGCCAGAGTTCAGGATCCACTAGATCAAGCTACCCCAAATACATCAAATACATTGAATTGTGTTCAATGATTTAGCGCATCCACTCTCAGCCCTAACTGTGTCCCCATCACCTGGCGAAGATTAAAGCCCATCTATTTGAGTTATTTGAAGATATCTGGGCAAGGGTAGATTTTCAAAGCTCCCTAGGAATTTCAGTAAATGTGAAAGCTGAGTTGAAAATTCCTGAGCATGGGGCCGGAGATATAGCATGAAGGTAGGGCATTTGCCTTTCATGCAGAAGGTCATTGGTTTGAATCCCAGCATCCCATATGGTCTCCCGAGCCTGCCAAGAGTGATTTCTGAGCATGGAGACAGGAGTAACCCCTGAGCGCTGCCAGTTGTGACCCAAAAACCAAAATAAATAAATAAATAAATTCCTGAGCTACGAGGAACAGGTCATGTAGGAAGCTTTCAACAAAGTGCAGGAGAGTGATTTTAGGGACTTCTATGGCAATGATAGTTGGAAATGATCACTCTAGACAAGAATTGATGAAAGTAGGTAAAGTGATATACAAGATACCCCTTCAGTAACAATATTGTAAACCACAGTGTCTAAAAGGAAAAAAGAGAGAGGAATAAAAGGAGGAAGAAGAGGTGGAAGAAGATTGGAGGAGGAAAAGGAGAATGTCTGCTACAGATGAAGACATGGGGGAGGGTGGGATGGAAACTGGGGACATTAGGGGTGGGAAATGTGCACTGATAAAGGGTGAAGGATGGTGTATATTGTATGACTGAAACTCAATCATGCGACTGTCTATCTCAAAGTGATTCAAATAAAGAATCTATTCAAAAATAAAAAATTAATGGGCCAGGGAGATAGCATGGAGGTAAGGCGTTTGCCTTGCATGCCGAACGACGGTGGTTCAAATCCCGGCATTCCATATGGTCCCCCAAGCCTGCCAGGAGCAATTTCTGAGCATAAAGCCAGGAGTAACCCCTGAGCGCTGCTGGGTGTGACCCCTCCCAAAATAGAGCAAAAATAAAAAATTAAATTTAAAATTAAAAAAAAAGAAAGAAAAAGAGGACCCAGAGAGATAGCACAGCGGTGTTTGCCTTGCAAGCAGCTCATGCAGGACCAAAAGGTGGTTGATTCGAATCCCGATGTCCCATATGGTCCCCCGTGCCTGCCAGGACCTATTTCTGAGCAGAGAGCCAGGAGTAACCCCTGAGCACCGCCAGGTGTGGCCCCAAAACCAAAATAAATAAATAAGTAAATAAATAAAAGAAAAAGAAAAAAAAAAGGAAATTCCTGAGCTAGACTTTGCAACCTTGCTAGACCTGGTAACAGTCAAGAGTCCTGACTTGCTTCAAGGTGATTGATTGGAAGCCCTTACCCTGAATTGATGACTTGGGGACACTTTTTGTCCCAGGGATTGAACCCAGAGTCTCACACATGCAGGGCAAGTACCACTGGGCTACATCCACTCCCTTCTGATAATTAAAGAACAAAAACCAGTTATTCAGCATTTGTGGAATCTGGCTGGGACAAGATACACCATGGGGGTGAAAGGCACTGTGCCGGCAGGATGCCAACCTAAAAGGGTCCTGACAGAGCCCACCCACATTCTCCTTGTTCCCATTGGCCTCCCGTATAGCTCACTCAGGTGATCTGAGTCATTCTCGTGCACTCTGTTGCTCCTGTGTGGTCACTATTTGTGCCATATCTCCTACACCTGTACCCTGGCTTCTGCCTGGCAGCCACTACTGAACAGTTTAGAGAAAGTAAAGCAAGCCAGGTAATCTGGGGTCCCATTAGCCCACCTCTTACCTTTCCTCAAGACTCTAACCCCCTCATGCTTCCTTCAAACATGTTCTTAATAATAGCAGGCTTCTCTTGAAATGCTGCCTGAATTGTTCAGAGAGTGGGGTGGGGGAAGTTAGAGGTATTGTTGGATGCAAAATTTCCAAACCTAAATTAGAAATTTGCTATTTCTGATTTAAGGGGTTTGTTTTTGGCAGTAGGTGAGCCAGAATAGCCTGACCCTGGACACTGCACAGAACACACTTCAAGAAGTTGGAGATAGTGCAATGAAGAGCAGAAGCTGTGAGTGCAGGGGTTTCAGGTTGCTTGTGGGCAAGTTGGGTTGCCAATCATTTTCCCACATGGATTTGACCATCTGGGAGTTGCTTCTGCTAGAAGGGATATGCCTGGTGCTACTCATACTCAGGGGGGAGCTACCAGCACAGTACTCAGGAAACCCTCACTTTTGTGTCACCCATATTGGCTTTTGATTTCCAGATTCCAGATCTGCTTTTCCTAGCTTGAAGTTTTGAATCTATGGGATGTGCTCCCCAGCACTGCTGGGCCTTTCTGCAAGGGAGGCAGTTCATGGCCCAAGGTTAGAGTCAGAACCCCCATTCCTGAGCTAATGTAAAGGCAGGTGCAAATACATTCTCTGTATTACTAGACAGCCTGTGCCTTAATAACCATGGGATGATCTGTGATTTGTGTAGCCACTCCTGAAGATGGTGGACACATGTTCCTGACATGAAAAAGCTAGTAAGACCAGCTCTCAATCTCACTGCCCAGCACAGTGACCATAAAATAGGAACCTGGGCATGAAAGCCAGAGAGGAGAGGTTCATGGTGCCCTTTATGATTGTGACTGGCACCAATGAAATAGAGTTGACACCTTGTCATCTTTCTTTTTTTTGTTCAGCTCCAGGCCCCTGCCAGCTGACTCTGTAGCAGACACAGAGGCACTCACAGGTGACTCTAACACCTGCCAAGGTGTGAGGAAAGGCAGTGGAGTCTCAGCACACAGCAAGGCTGGGCTAGTTCACAGAATGTTGTGTGTTGGGACATGCTCAGGATTACTTGGCAAAAGAAGCCTGTTCATAAGGGATATTGACATGGTGCTGAAGGGGTTAGAATCTAGCCCCAGTTAGATGGTTTTGGATAGGTGAACCCCACCCCCAAGTTATAAACACAAGAGAATAATTCATTTAGGTTTGGTTTGGGGACCATGCCTTGTGGTGCTCAGGTGACCATATTTGGTGCCTTGGAGTGACCCAGGTCATCAGCATGTAGGGCCCATAATACTATCTCCCCAGCATCAGGAGAATGATTTGTATATTTTCATTACTGAATGAGCACTATCAAGAAGCTATGTGAAAATGGACTGAAGTAAATAGAAAGGTGGGAGGGAAGATCAGAAGATTATAAGATAACCATGTTAACAAAGAATTAACAAAGACCTTAACTAGTCTAGGAATATGCTGAGCTTTGGGGATGTCACCAAACATGTGACAAGGCAGGTCAAAGGTTAGCCATGAGACTTACTTGAACCATCTGATTAGGAGGAAGAAGAAAGTCATCATGAACTAGGAATGACAGAAGGGAGATGAGGAAAGATTAACGTTAATGTGAAATAGGAAAGTGGAAGAGCAAGATTCACATCCCAGTAAGGAGGAGAGTAAGCATCAGAAAGTACCAGGAAGAGAATTTTAACAACATATTATGCAAAGTAATGCAGAGAACATGCTAAATTAAGGACAGATATGGGCCTTTGGGGTTGCCATTAGGCCCCAGAGACCCAGACAGCAGTTTGAGAGCTATGCCTGATGCAGAGATAGATTGCAGGAGGCTGAGAAATAAAAGAAAAGAGAGCAAATGGAGGCATGAAGACTTTTTCATATTGATATATTGGTGCTGGAACGGAAGGCTGGATCCCAAGGCATACAAGGCATGTGTTTGTGCACTGAGCCACATGTCCAGGCTCTGAGAACTATCTTCCAGTGAGGTGAGGAATTGGGGAAAGGAATAAGATGGAAGATAATGAGAGGATCTAGGGAGAAACCTCAGAAACTCTCTTATTGTTTTCTTTTTCTTTTTTTGGTTTTTGAGTCACAAAAAACAAAAACAAAAACAAAAACAAAAAACCCCGGTGGCACTCAGGGGTTGCTCCTGGCTCTACGCTCAGAAATCACTCCTGGCAGGCTCCAGGGACCTTATGGGATGCCGGGATTCGAACCACTTCCTTCTGCATGCAAGCATTACCTCCATACTATCTCTTTGGCCCCTCTCTTACTGTTTTCATTATAAGCAAATCAACAGGTACCCACCGATGCCTTCCATTTCCCCCACATTGATGGGGGTTGGCAATGTGTTGGGTGGGTGATGATAGTGAAGGCTAGTAGGCCCCAAATAGTGCATTAAAAATGTTCTAGAATTTGAAACAGATTTTTTAGAAGCAAAGTACATGTGAAATAAAATGCCCAGCTGAAGGTTAATAGAAGGACAAACCAGGTGATATCATTAAACTCCTGTCCCTTCTCCTTGCCATCAAAACACATGGACAGCATGCAAGCACACTATGCAGTTCTTGTTTTTCAACACCTTTGCTAGTTCTAGAGGGTGGTGCAAATACCTGCAAGTATTTTGCAAGTAAATTGTAGGTTAAGGTGTTTCTCTGCAGAGCCAAGATCCTGCCCTCCTAGGTAGGTTCTCCTGGAATTCAGACTTCCAGACTCAGTCTGCCCGTCTCTAGCTAATTTCTTCCTTTCTTTTTGGTCACTGAAAGATGTTTGGTCCTTGGGTTTGTTCTCAGCACATAGCTGGTCTTCTGTTCCTGGTTCCCAACCCTAAAGCCCTTTTCTTAAACAGGAAGTCCACATTCCTGCTGCTTCTGCTTCAGGTGTCAACTGTACTAATCCCCAGATTCTCTGTTACTCACTTCTATACCTTTCAGCCCCACCTTTCCTCTGAAACCAAGTTTAACCCACTCTTTCCATATCTTACCCTGAAGCCAGCTCTGACCCAGCAAATGGAGTCTTTCTATTGAAACAGAGTAACTGCCTTCAAGCTTCATCATAATACATCTACCATTGGGAAAGCACATAATTTCCAAAATATATTTTCATAAATCTGAAATGAGACAGTAGCAAGGCAGACCCTTGAAATTACCTGTCAGAGGCGATCAAGTATGAGAACATAGACTCTAGAGGCTGGATCTCTCTTAGATCTACACTTTGCTGAGTGACTTTTCGCAAGGTACTTCACCTTTCTGTGCCCATTTTCTCATGTAAAAGAGAGATTATCTACCATTTATATGAGAATTCAATGAATTGGTCTATTCAATGTCTTGTTTGAAGTATATATAATTAGACGAACATATAATTGGTTGGTTACTAAAAGATATTCACGTATATACAGTTATCATATTATAGAAAACAATGAACATTGTATGTTATTTATCATTACTGTAACTAGAAACCAAAACTGTTTCAAAAAATAACAATTGTATCAGTAGTAGAAATTGCCAAATCATTTATGTAACTAGTTCTTTCTTCTAGTCCTTCTCTCTAAAGTTCTCCCAGTAATTATACAGTTCTAGCTCATCTCTAAGCTCAAAACTTCCCAATCCTCTTTGACCACCTCAGTGTGGGACCACAAAACATCCATGATCTTCTCATTCCTGTCACAGTCTCAAGCTCTTCCTTCCACCAACAACCCTCTTTGCAACAAGCATCCCCTCATAGTACCATCCTTGGTATCTGGGAAGATGCATAAATAACTCCAGAGACTAAGTAAGTCGATGCTCACCAAGTATAGTCTGTGAAATGAATCGTGTCTCCTTACTCCCTCTGCAGAGTCGCCCAAGTCTGACCTTTTATAGGCTTCTGCACTGTCTAAGAAAGCCAGGCCCAGAGCTTTGCTTTATCTGCTTCTGTTTTATCTATCATAGGTCCGGGAAAAGCTTTCTCCTCCTTTCTTGCCTGGTGCCTGCTAATCTAAGTGACTATTTCAGCGGGATGGCAATCAATTCTGCAGTCAACCCTTTCCCAGTAAGTAAGGAGTGGAGACGCTGACTCAGCGTCCATCCTGCTGGGCTCAGGTATTGGTGGGCACAGATAATGATACTGGTGTGTAGTTCAAAAACGCTGGGCACAAGAAACATATTCCACATTCTGGAATATGTTTGCAAGGAAGGGAGTGATCTATTTGGTAGACTGTAGGTCCCTGAGAGAGTTTTGGAAGAATTTAAGGACACCTTGAATACACTCGTAGGATACACGCATGACACTAGAAACAAAGTCATATCCTGAAATCTTAGGCCCTGCCAGCTCCAAAGACAACGTACATTCATTTTTTTTTTGTACATTCATTTTATGAACATTACTAACCTAAAGCAGCCTGTCCCTTGGCCAACCTCAAAGTGACAAGCCTTAATTATACAGCTTCTGGTAAGTGGGCATTTTTACACTTTTCAGGGAATCCAGGCAGAGCCTGATAAAAGGGTTGGATTATCTAGAGTGATTCCCAAATGGCCTTGGCCTACTTTCCCCTTTTCAGAGAGTTAAAAAAAAAAAGCACCTTTGCAGCCCCTGAAAACCCATCTTTTTTAAGAGAATAAGCAGAATGTGCTCCCAGTTGCACCTGAGACTACTATACCCCTTAAAGTTTTGGGGGTTCAAGGGTAGAATCACATTTGTCCTGGTGCCATCTGACACTCTAACACTGCCTGTTTTCACAGCTCACTAGTTCTCAGAGATATGCCTCCTCTGGGTTCTAGAAAGATTTTAATATCAGACCATGGTCGATGAGCTCCTGCTAATGACCGTTGCTTCCCGGGAGGGTCTATGGGAGCTGCTGATAAGCTGCAGAGGATGTTCCCTGGAAGACGGGTATCTACGGACAAGGGCAAGGACTCAGCGATGAACTGTGTTAGCAGAAGAGGGAATGATGGGGATGGTGCAGTGAGAGGAGGAGGCTGACTGGGCCTTTCAGGCTCTATCCAGCCATTGAGTGGAAATGACAACCTGTAAATTACTTTCATCAATAGCTAATAGATCTGAACTTCTTTTTTTTGTTTGTTTTGTTTTGTTTTTGGTTTTTGGGCCACACCCGGCGGTGTTCAGGGGTTACTCCTGGTTGTCTGCTCAGAAATAGCTCCTGGCAGGCACAGGGGACCCTATGGGACACTGGGATTTGAACCAATCACCTTTGGTCCTGGATTGGCTGCTTGCAAGGCAAACGCCACTGTGCTATCTCTCCAGGCCCTAGATCTGAACTTCTGCTGCTAAAGGGATTTGGGAGGCACAGAGCAGAAGAGGACAGAGCTGGATGTAGCCCAGAGCAGCTCTTCTAAACTGGGTGTCCTATGGACCCCTAGGATATTCCCAGGGGACCACAGTTGCAGATCACATAAATGGAGAGCCATGGCATGAGACTCAGGGGCCAACCTATGGGAGAGGAGAGGCACAGGCAGGAAACCAGCTTCAAAGCAGCCCTGGGGTTTAGCAACACTGGTCTAGGAACTGAAACAAGGAGCAGCTGTGGGTAGAAGCGCCCAGCTGAGCACAGGAGGAGAATTTGACTAAATTCTGATCGAGGACTCTCTAGGTCTAGCTGCTCACAACTTCAGACATGATAAGTCTGTCATTTTTCAGATGCTCAAGAAAATCCTTGGGAAAGGCCAGGGAAACAGTAAAGGCTTAAGAGAAGCACCAGCAAGGTGCCTGCCTTGCCTGCGCTAGCCTAGGACGAACCGCGGTTCGATCCCCCGGTTCCCATATGGTCCCCCAAGCCAGGAGCGACTTCTGAGCGCATAGCCAGGAGTGACCCCTGAACGTCACTGGGTGTGGCCCAAAAACAAACAAAAAAAAAAGAGAGAGAGAGAGAGAAGCACCAGCCTTGCACATGGCAGATTTTGCATATAGCTCTTTCAATCTCCAGAAGCCCTAAGAGTGATCCCTGAAGACAGAGCCAGTAGTAGTTCTCCAGATAATGCTGTGTGTGGCCTCCAAAATGTTACCTCTCTCCTTCCTCTAAAAGAAAATCCTCAGACAAGTTTCCATCTTGCTCTGGGGAGAGTAAGAATCCTGAGGTCCATGTTGAGACAGTGCAAAGGGGTGATGGGGTGGCTGGGCTCTGCTACCTCAGTTTCTTCACCTGAACCCCCAGTATAGTTGCCTTCTAACAGCCACACTTCGTGCATTAAAAGCAAACATCCCCCTTCCTCAATTCCTCCCAGGCACTCACTGCAATTTCAATCCAGCCTCCACGGAAATGACTTGCTTTTGTGAAGCAAGTTCTCGGGAGTCAGAGTCACAATTCAAAGCCAGCATCTAGGAAAAGAGAACTGGGTGTAGGGGCGGTTGGGGTGCTGGCGTGAGTCACCAGGATGTGGCCACATCTCTGAGGTCAGTGCTGGTTGCCCCTTGAGCACTACCTTAGGAGAGTGCTCACTTCGGCAGCACATCTACTAAAATTGGAACTAAACAGAGAAGATTAGCGTGGCCCCTGAGCAAAGATGAGAAGGGCTGAGACAGGAAAGAGAGCCTTTCCTGGACTGGGAGGCTGACCGCCTTTGCTTCAAGTAGGCAGATGGCGAGAAACCACTGGAGTTTACGCTCCAGAGCAAGTCAACAAAACTGCAAGAGCCAGTTGAGGTTGATGGCTGCTTGTTGTAGCAACTGCCAAGAGTATAAATCAATTGCCGCTCTCAGCTCTAAGTAATGAGATTTAATATTTTGTCTCTTCCAATACCTGCGATTTGTGATAATCTCTTAACCCTTTCCAACAGCACTTCACTCAGAGCAATCAATACAGAGTAAAGCTCCTCAAGTATCAAAATCAAAGGAAAGCAGATGAGACTTTTCTGGAAAAGTCAGAGGGATGCTTGAAATGCCTCAGATCATTTCCTGTTTACTTTAAAAAACAAACAAAAAGAAACCTGTTTTTTTTTTTTGTTTTTTTTTTTTTTTTCCCCACTCTTTAGTCTTCTTTTCAGGAGTAAATTGCCATCCTGACTTTATCCAGGAAGATTTGGGACTAGCAGACTTCTCAGCCCATCTGACTAAAAGCAAATGCTTTGACACGAATTGTCGAAAGGATTTATGGCTTTCTTAATATGTCCATTAAAGTGGGTAAATTACAGGGACCCACACATTTTAGAAGACAGAGCTAGAAAGATTACATCAAGTAAGTGAGCCGGCTCAAGACCAGGGTCAGCCAGCTGCAGGGAAAGCCAAGTTCAACCCCTCCAGTCCTGCCTCCCTCACCCACCCACCCCCAGACAGTTCTCATTTTCTGTCTTTCTTTCACAGCAAGGTTTAGAGTTTCTGGACGTTTACACATTTCTCCCCAGTTCTGTGTAGCCTTGAGCAACCCCAGAAGCCTTCACTATCCACCGTGGCAGGTGAGGAAGCCTGCAGGTAACTTACTCTGAGCCTGGCGGGTGGGCAGGAGCCAGAGGAGTAGAACCCCAAGCAGGACGGCCCCCGGAGCCCCCATGGCAGCTGGGATGCTGCAGGCTGGCTGTACTGTGCTTCACCCTCCCCGAAACACCAACATTTCCTGTTTCCTGCTCGTTCAAGTCGGTTCTAACTTAAAGGAGAGGTGTTTGCCTGTTTTTTAGGAAGTGATGTAATTCTGCAGGAGCCTGTCAGACCAGCAAGGATTGCAAAAGAGAAGTCGCACACTCATGCCCTGATTCAGGGAGCCTCTCCCAGCCTTCTGCAGCCCCAGCCCTGCCCTGGGCAGGATTCTCCCCCCAAAGCTCTCTGAGCCAGTGAGGTTCACAGCCCAGATGCCATCTGAATCCGGGGCCGTTGGTGGCGGACCATGTAACTTCCCTGTCTCTGGGGCTGCCTAGAATCTGGAGAGACACGAATGACTCAGTAGCACTTTCTGAGACCAGGAAGGTGCTCCCCATCTGCACAGCCTATCCAGGACTTGTAACCTTAGAGCCCGTGGTTCCTCAGGCATGAGGCTGTGGCAATGATGGTCTAAAGTGGATAGCATCACCAGCTTTTATGTCTTTTTTGTTTGCTTTTTTTTGGGGGGCGGCACGCCCGATGAAGCTCAGGGGTTACTCCTGGCTATGCACTCAGAAATCACTCCTGGCTTGAAGGACTTTTGGGGTTCCCGGGGATCGAACCGCGGTCCGCCCTACGCTTGTGCGAGCAGCAGGCAAGGTTAACGCCTTACCGCTTGCGCCACTGCTCCGGCCCCAGCCTTTATGTCTTATTCCCCTGGCCTCTTCCGCTTCAGCAATGGTGGTTGTTGTAGTGACAACATTCACTGGCTGCTGTGTTTGAGATCTAGCAGAGTGTGGTGGTGCTGGGAATCAAGCTCTTGACTTTGCCACTGAGCTATCCCCGGGACCTCAAACTACATTGAAAATATTTTTTTTTCATTTAAATAGAAATGGCTCCATTTGGCTAATGTCTGCTGGGTTGTACTTGGGGACAGTGATGTCTTCAGCAAAATTTCCCCAAACAGTGCACTGGGCAGGTGTGTCTGCTTTGCATGCACGAGGGCTATGTTTGAACACCAGCATCACATGGTCCCTCCACCAGTGCTGTGAAGTGAACCACCACCCAAGGACTCCCAGATGATGCACCCCTTGTGCCTCCAGGATGCTCTTGGAGGGCAAGGGCTGTGCTCTGCATCTCCAGGGAGAAAATGATCTTTGCATATTGGTTGCTGTTGTGCTTGGTTTTTTCATTATAAAAATTTACATTTTGAGAGTTTTATGTTTGCAAAAAATAAAGAGGATAGTACAGAGATTTCCCATCAGCTCTCATCCCCTCATGGTGGTTTATTTATTTATAAGCCACTGATGCTCTGGTGCATCATGGTAGAACTTGGTCTGTGGATATGTATACATGTATTATAAAGA
>PVKC010024896.1:0-16709 GCA_004027635.1 Crocidura indochinensis | reverse complement strand
TTGTTTTCTTAATGTCCATTTCTTCCTTAGTACTATTGGTGTATAGAAAGGCCATTGATTTTTGTGTGTTAGTTTTGTAGCCTGCCATCTTGCTATATGAGTCTATTGTTTCTAAAAGCTTTTTGGTAGAGTCTTTAGGGTTTTCTAAGTAGAGTATCATGTCATCTGTAAACAGTGAGAGCTTGACTTCTTCCTTTCCTATCTGGATTCCCTTGATATCTTTTCCTTGCCTAATTGCTATAGCGAGTACTTCCAGTGCTATGTTGAATAAGAGTGGTGAGAGAGGACAGTCTTGTCTTGTGCCAGAATTTAGAGGGAGGTCTTTTAGTTTTTCTCCATTGAGGATGATATTTGGCACTGGCTTGTGGTAGATGACCTTAACCACATTGAAAAAGGTTCCTTTCATTCCAATCTTGCTGAGAGTTTTGATCGAGAATAGGTGTTGGACCTTATCAAATGTTTTCTCTGCATCTATCGATATGATCATGTGATTTTTATTTTTCTTGTTGTTGATGTTGTGTATTATGTTGATAGATTTACAGATGTTAAACCAGCCTTGCATTCCTGGGATGAAACCTACTTGATCGTAGTGGATGATCTTCTTAATCCTATTTGCCAGGTTTGTATTGAGGATCTTTGCATCTGCATTCATCAGCAATATTAGTCTGTAATTTTCTTTTTTCATAGTATCTCTATCTGGTTTAGGTATCAAGGTGATGTTGGCTTCATAAAAGCTATTTGGAAGTGTTTCCGTTTTTTCGATGAAAGAGTCTTGCCAGGATTGATTGTTGTTCCTCTTGGAAAGTTTGAAAGAATTCATTAGTGAATCCATCTGGGCGTGGGCTTTTGTTTTTGGGCAGACATTTGATTACCGTTTTAATTTCATCAATAGTGATGGGGGTGTTTAGATATGCTACATCCTCTTAATTCAACAGTGGAAGATTATAAGAGTTCTAGTATTTATTCATTTCTTCCAGGTTCTCTTTTTTAGTGGCATAGTTTCTCAATGTAGTCTCTGATTACCCTTTGAATCATTGCCATATCAGTAGTGATCTCTCCTTTTTCATTCCTAATACGAGTTATCAATATTTTCTCTCTCTCTCTCTCTCTCTCTCTCTCTCTCTCTCTCTCTCTTAGTTTTGCCAGTGGTCTATCAATCTTGTTTATTTTTTTCAAAGAACCAACTACTGCTTTCATTGATCTTTCAGATCGTTTTTTGGGTTTCCGCTTTGTTGATTTCTGCTTTTCGTTTTGTTATTTCTTTCTATCTCCCTATTTTTGGATCCTTTTGTTGAGCACTTTCCAGTTCTATGAGCTGCATCATTAAGCTACTCAGGTAAGCCCCTTCTTTCTTCTTAATGTATGCTTGCAAAGATATAAATGTTCCTCTCAGTAATGCTTTTGCTGTGTCCCATAAGTACTGGTAGTTTGTGTCTTTATTATCATTTATTTCCAGGAAAGTTTTGATTTCCTCTTTGATTTCATCTCGGACCCACTGGTTATTAAGTAGGAGGCTGTTTAACTTCCACTGTTAAAATTTTTTCTTCTGTGTCCCTTTGGAATTCACATATAATTTCAGAGCCTGTGGTCAGCAAAGGTAGCCTGCAAGATTTCTATCCTCTTGATATTATGGAGATACGGGTTTTTTTTTTTTTTTTGGTTTTTGGGCCACACGTGGTGATGCTCTGGGTTTACTCCTGGCTATGCGCTCAGAAGTTGCTCCTGGCTTGGGGGACCATATGGGAAACCGGGGGATCGAACCGCGGTCCATCCTAGGCTAGCGTAGGTAAGGCAGGCACCTTACCTCCAGTGCCACCGCCCGGCCCCTGGAGATATGTTTTATGCCCCTGCATGTAGTCTATCCTAGAGAATGTCCCATGTACCTTGGAGAAGAATGTGTATCCAGGTTTTTGGGGATGGAGTGTCCTATATATATCCACTAGGCCTCTTTCTTCCATTTCTCTTCTCAGGTCTAGTATAATTTTGTTGTGTTTTAGTCTGGTTGACCTATCCAGTGCTGACAAAGCTGTGTTGAGGTCCCCAGAATTATTGTGTTGTTATTGATATTCTTTTTTCAGATTTGTTAACAATTGTATTAAATATTTTTCTGGCCCTTCATTTGGTGCATAAATGTTTAGGAGAGTGATTTCTTCCTGCTCCACATACCCCTTGATTAATATAAAATGTCCATCTTTGTCCCTTACAACCTTCCTGAGTATAAAGTTTGCATTATCTGATATTAGAATGGCCACTCCAGTTTTTTATGGGTGTTGTTTGCTTGGATAATTTCCCCCCAGCATTTTATTTTGAGTCAATGTTTGTTCTGACTATTCAGGTGCCTTTCTTGTAGGCAGAAGAAGGTTGGATTGAGTTTTTTGATCCATTTAGCCACTCTGTGTCTCTTGACATTGAGAGAAAGAATTGTCCTGGGATTTAATGCCATCTTTTTATAGAGATTTGGTGCGTCTTTTGCTCAGTCTTGTCTTAAATTAGGTCTTTCAGTTTTTCTCTTAAGACTGGTTTTGTGTCTGTAAAGTTTCTGAGCTGTTTTTGTCTGTGAAACCATGTATTCTTCCATCAAACCTGAAATGAATTTTTCTGGGTACAGTGTTCTAGGTCAGTGGTCGGCAACCTGTGGCTTGCAAGCCACATGTGGCTCTTTACACCTTTAATTTGACTCTTCTGTGTGCCGGACAGCTGCTCCAGGAGTCAGGACTCTGCTTCTAGTCTCTGTCAGTGCCCCCCCCCTGTGTGCAGCCCCAGCGCAGGCCCCAAACAGATCCAGTCGGGTCATGTGGTATGGGGGGGCGTGACTTTATGTGTGGAGCCACACAGGTCCAGTCAGGTCATGTAGTAACGGGGCCGTGACTTTCTGTCTGGCACTGCGGAGTTGAGGCAGGATTATCTCTGCACTACAGACTAAGGAGCAACATAGGAGAGATCCATGTGTGAGTCAGTGGCTGCATCGTGGTGCCTGGGGAGTCACTGTCCAGTCTGGACCCCGCCCATCCTCTCCCTGTGAAATAATATTTGCATTCGGGCCCTGTGAGCCAGAGCATTATGCATTTTTTTTAATTCTAGGAGCCAGCAAAATTAGTTAGTGGCCAAGTACTGAGGTTAATATATAATAGTACCAGTGAGGACTGTTTGAGTCAACCCTGCTTAAAATATCCATGATGGGCCCCACTAATTTTATAATACTATTTACACACACAAAATGCCATATATGATTCATCCACAGATCCCCCCCAATAACAATGCATCATCCTCAGTTTTGCTTCCTTATTATCAGAAATAAAAGCATTTTTTCAGGGTGTTCACTACCCAGAATTAGCAAACGATCAGTGGATTCAAAAACTGTATTTCATGGTGGATGTCACTTCACATCTAAATCAGCATAATAATAAAGTACATGGGAAAGGAAACACAGTTTTTACAATGTTAGAAGATGTTATTTCATTTGAAAATAAATTATCAGCCTTTGCTCAAGATTTTGACAGAGAAACTTTGATTCACTTTCCAAGCCTGTTAAAACATTGCAAAGAAAATAATTCTGATGTTGACATTACCTATTTTAAAACAGCACTTTTAAATATGAGGGAAGCTTTTCTCAAGAGGTTTCAGGATTTCAGAAACAGCAAAGCGACATTGACCTTTGTTAGAAAAACCTCTGGATGCTACTATAACATAATTAAATTTTTCTCCCTTTAATATCGACATTGGTAACTTTGAAATGCAGTTGCTGGATATAAAAAACAAAGTACTGTGAAGCTCGAAATTTGAATGTCTTTGTGCTAATTTAGAACGATTGGAGAACACAAATGTAAACTTAGTTCACAGCACAAGTGATCTGCTTTAAAAGATCTGGAGAAGGAAGATATATTGATTTTTAAAACCTTGAATTGTATTCCTGACTCACATAATCAACTAATAAAGCTTGCGTTTGCTGTTCTTTCCTTGTTTGGGTCTACATATTTATGCAAACAATCACTTTCAAGCATGAATCTGATCAAGAGTAAATTGAGAAAACGTCTCATCGATGAGAACCTGCAATCATGCCTAAAATTAAAAACAACATACAAATCTGACTTACTCAAACTATCCAAGGAAATGCAAGGCCAATGTTCACATTAGTGTTTGTGACTTTGTCAGTCATTGTCAGGATGTAATTTTCTCTACATTGTAAGGCATATTTTATGGAATTTAGCATTATCAATAAATAATGGTTCTAAAATTTTTGTTTTATTTTTTATTTGTATCCTCCCGACCTATGTGTATACTTGCATATTATGTAATTTCAATAAAAACTTATTGAAACTATGTACCATCCTATGTATTTTCGGTTTTTAAAAATGTGGCTCTTAGGGCCAGAGCTATAGCATGGAGGTAAAGTGTTTGCCTCTCATGCAGAAGGTCGGTGGTTTGAATCCTGGCATCTCATATGGTCCCCTGAGCCTGCCAGGAGTGATTTCTGAGCACAGAGTCAGAAGTAACCCCTGAATACTGTCGGGTGTGTCCCAAAAACTAAAGAAAAAAAGGGGGGCCAGAGAGCGGAGAGATAGCATAGCTGTAAGGTATTTGCCTTGCATGTGGAAGGTCGCTGGTTCGAATCCTGCCATCCCATATAGTTCTTCGAGCCTTCTGGTGGCGATTTCTGAGCATAGAGCCAGGAATAACCCCTGAGCATTGCCGGGTGTGACCTAAAAATAATGTGGCTCTCAAAATAAATTTTAATCATGGTTTTGGTGAGATTTGACTCAGTTGAAATAAAAGGTTGCCAACCACTGATTCTAGGTGAAGCATTCATTTCATTGAGTTTTGTCACTATGTACCACCATTACTTTCTGGCCTTGAGTGTTTCTGGTGACAGGTCTGCTGTAAATCTCAAGGATGCTTCCTTGAATGTAATTTTTTGTTTGTTTGTTTTTGGGCCACACCCGGTGACGCTCAGGGGTTATGCCTGGCTACGCGCTCAGCAGTCACTCCTGGCTTGGGGGACCATATGGGTCACTGGGGGATCAAACCGCAGTCCGTCCAAGGTTAGCGCAGGCAAGGCAGGCACCTTACCTCTAGCGCCACCGCCCGGCCCCGTAATTTCCTTTTATGATCTTGCTGTTTTCAGAATCATGTCTCTATCTGTGGGATTTGTCACTGTGACTACATTGTGTCTTGGGGTATTTTTTCTGGGGACTCTTTTGGTTGGTACTCTTCGGGCATGCAGGATTTGATCACATACATTCTTTAGCTCTGGTAGTTTCTCTTTAATGATGTTCTTGACCATTGATTCTTCCTGGAAATTTTCTTCCTGGGTCTCTGGGACTCCAATGATTCTTAAGTTGTTTCTGTTGATCTTATCATAGACTTATATTTTCATCTGTTCCCATTCTTTGACTATTTTTTTCATTGTCTGTTCATTTACTTTAAGTTTTTTTCCAATCTTTCCTACTGTATGAATTTATTTAACTCATCTTCCACAGCACCAATTCTATTCTCAGCTTCTTCCCTGGTGTTGAGCTTATCCATTTTGTCATTCAATTCATTTACTGAGTCTTTCAGACCTTTATTTCAGTTTGGAGTTTTGTGATGTCTGTCTTTATATTTTCTGGTTCTTATTAGTTTTCTGTTCAACTCGATCCATGGCTTCTTTGAGTTCTTTGAGCATCTTCCATATTGCTATTTTTTTGTTTGTTTTTTGGGGGGCCACACCCGGTGATGCTCAGGGGTTACTCCTGGCTATTCGCTCAGAAGTCGCTCCTGGCAGGCACGGGGGATTGAACCGCGGTCCGTCCTAGGTTAGCGCAGGCACCTTACCTCCAGTGCCACCGCCTGCCCCCCCATATTGCTTTTTTAAACTCCTTATCTGAGAGATTGATTAGTTGGTCGCTCGTTTTCTGATCATCAGAATTGTCATCTTCATTCTCTATGTCTGATGTTGGCCTGCGTTGTTTCCCCATTGTCACACTTGAATTGTGGGTTTTTCTATGTGTTATGGTGGTATTCATTGGCTAAATGATGTACACAGACATGCTCCTCTGGCTCCACCCTTTATGGGTGGGTTGACTTGCCTCCAAGGAAGAGGTTCCTCCGTGGATAAAGCCTCACACAGGATCAAATCTTAGGCCTGAGCATGCAGCAGAGAAGACAGTTTGGGGAGAAATGCTGGGCTTCAATAATCGAGCACAGTGTGATTTTTTTTCTTCTTGTTGCAATGATGTTTTTTTCTTAGAAAGAGTGCATGGCCGCGTAGTAAAGCAGAGTGGTCGTGCTTTGCTGGAGCCTCTTTCCGGCCCTCTCCCAAGAAGTTCAGGCTACAGGACAGGACAGGAAACAGAGACACACAGGTAGCGCTCACAATTTCTCATGGTCAGGCCCCACTGGGCAGGCACAGTTTTGTAGATTTTCCTAGTCTGATGTTACAAACAGGGGACCTGACTTCTGTAAAGTACTGCTTATAGCCGGTTTTTACGTTATGAAGCAGTTCTTTAGTGTTCCCACCCTTGAATGAGTTTCTGGGAGAGCAGGTTTTGGAGCCTCTTTTCGACTCACTCCCAAGAAGTTCAGGCGACAGGACAGGACAGAAGACAGACACACACAGGCAGCACTCACAATTTCTCACGGTTTGGTTTAGGGGTAACACCTGACAGTTCTCAGAGATCACTCCTGGCTCTATGATAAGGAGCTCCACTGGTGGGGTTTGGGTAATAATATATGGCACTGGGAATGGACCGTGGGTAAGCTACATGCATGGAAAGTGTAGTACTACCCTTGTAGTATCTTTCCAATCCCAGATGCTATGTTTTTAAATGCTATCAGACTCTTAACTAGGAACAGAAAGACTTTTAAAAAATGCTCTCCAAACAGATAAGAAGGATGCCCACTCCAGATGCTATGTTTTTAAATGCTATCAGACTCTTAACTAGGAACAGAAAGACTTTTAAAAAATGCTCTCCAAACAGATAAGAAGGATGCCCACTCCAGATGCTATGTTTTTAAATGCTATAAGACTCTTAATTAGGAACAGAAAGACTTTAAAAAAATGCTCTCCAAACAGATAAGAAGGATGCCCACTCCAGTCATGGAAAGAATATACATAGGTCAATTCCCTCTTCATGCTCCCCTTGAGTCTCTAGTTCCCATAATTTCATCATCAATTCCTAAATTTGTGTCTACTCTGTAACCACTCTAACCACCCCTAAATCCTTACCAGTCCCACCTGACCCTTGGTCAATGACCCCAACAATTTGCCTGGTCCCAAAATCTTTGCTTGCCCGCTAGACATGGGGTGATGTTGGGGAGATTATTTTCCCTTGAAGCTCACACAGACTCTACATAGCACATGGGAAGTCAGGGATACTGAGAGATATTGCAAAAATGAAACAAAAATATAAGGGGACAAATTGTGATGCTTTCATGACAGCTGAAGAATGATAGTTCATTGAACAGCAAAAATTTGTGTAGTTTAGGAGCATTTTCCAAAACAACAACATATAAGAGAGTCTGTGGGAAGAATGACATTTCTAGGAGGCGCACCTGTAGCTGTAGGAGGATTTGTGTTTCAGACATCTCTGTAGTTATGGTGTTTACTAGTATGAGAATGAGCTGATGAAGCAGAGCAGAGCCTGTCATCAGGAAAAGGTAGCAGGCAGAGATTCATGGACCCACAGTAGGTAGGATTATCATTATACAGGCTCTGTACTGCTGATAGAGGACAAGGTGTAGGTGAAGGAGTGATGGGATGTACCTGAGTCACACTTTGGCCAGAATGAGTTTTCTCTAGTACATTGTGATGGTTTACTTTCAGTAGAAAACAGCATTTAAGCTAAGGGTATATTTAAATTTTCTATCTCCCCTGACCACTGAAAGTTTAAAATGAACTCATTTTGGAATTTTCTTAAGACAAGGATGTTCAGGTAGAATTGAAACAGAGTTGTGGCTTTTTTTATTTCTGGTTTTGGGGCCATATCCAGTGATGCTCAGGGCTTATTCCTACTGAAAGAGCTTGGAAGACCATGTGGGGTGCCAGGAACAAAACCCAGTCATTTGTATGCAAGCCAAATGCTTTAATTGTTGAACTATTTTTCTGGTTCCCAGAGTTGTACTCTCATTAAAAAAGAGTCCCTAGTCAATTCAGAAATATTTAAGGTACATTCATGAGCTTTGCATAGCATTCACCCAGAGACATCAGCCTAGAACTCTGAGATATATTGATTTTATTATATTCCTTTCCCTGTGTTTCTCTTTTATTTACAATATTTATGAGTCATATGAGATACACAGTTACAAAATTGTTGAATTTCAATCATACAGTGTTCTAACACCCATACCTTCACCAGTGTACACTTTCTATCACCAATATACTCTTTTAATTAAGACACTCATTTTGGGGCTGCATCTATATGACAGTGGTAGGGCATTTCTCTTGTATGTGGTAGACTTAGGATGAACTTGGGTTTGATCCCCAGTGTTCCGTATGGTCCCCCAAACCAGGAGCGATTTCTGAGTGCATAGCCAAGAATAACCCATGAGAGTCACCGAATGTGGCCCAACACCAAAAACCAAAAAAAAAAAAAAAAAAGACTCTCATTTAGACAAGTTGGGGATTTCAGGATGATAGGGCTATACTCCCCTGCAAGCATCTCCGAGGCTTCCCTTGCCGGCAGAAGCAGCAAGAGATGTTCTACTCCCTTCGTTCCTCCCCTGCACTCATTCCTGAGGTCTCTGGCGCTGCTGAGAGACCTGGAGGGGGCGGAGCTCTGCTGACTTCCAGGTAGGGGAAGAGGGTTTTGGAGCCAAGCTCAACAGCGCCCTCCACCAGTGTGGTCAGGAGCGGTACCCCACTGGTTGGTAATAAGATGGGGAAGCAACTAACCAGGCTCCACTAGAGGATGCACAAGGTGCCAAACCTCATTCAGCTCACCCAACAAACCCACACAGAGCTGCAAGTCAGAGAAGGGACCCAACCCCATACCACAGTGGGGCTAAAAGCAGGCTGAAATAAGAAGGCACTGCACTCCAAGCCACACCAATAAATGCAAAAAAAAAAAAAAAAATGGGTAAACTAAGGAGGACCCTAACAGCTGGAGATACGGAGAGAAACCCTAGCAAGTTCCCAAGACCACCAAAACGCACTGATTCAATAGAAAATGTAAAAGCAACCATGAGAAAGGAAATGCAAGTCATAGTAAAGGAAATGAAAGAATCGCTAGCCACCAAGTACAAGAAATCCATGAATGAACAAATTAGCCCAATTAAAGAAGATCTATTATAGAACATGAGAGATTCTATACAAAGGGAATTAAAGGAAATAAAAGACACTGTAAAAAGCCATATGAGCAGAATCACACAGTTGGAGAAGCACATAGAAGAACTCGAAGAAAAACTGTAAACAAAAACCTACCAAGAAACCAACAAGGATATAAGAGGCAAGGCTCTGGAAGACAAAGTCCAGTATTTAATGAACAAAGACAAAATAAATAATCTAAGAAGTGTAGGTATACCAGAAGGGGAGGAAACAGGGAGAGGGGAAGAACAAGTCGTTAGGGAAATAATAGCAGAAAACTTCCCCATCCTTTGGAAAGAGGCCTCTGTGCAAATCCAGGAAGTGAAGAGTCCCTAAAAAAAATAGACCCTAATAAACCAACACCAAAACATATAGTAATCTGAATGGCATAATGAAAAAAGAGAAAAATGAACTCCTTAAAGCAATAAGAGAAAAAAACCTCAAGTACAAAGAAAGGGACATAAGAATCAAACCAGATCTCCCATGTGATAGGGCTATAGATAAGAGACAATCATTCAAAATATAATATATTGAAACATTTGCACCAGAGTATTAATGATTTATCAGATCTCCTTTCCTGATTATAGAACCTTGATTAATAATGAAAGCAGCAGACAGGTATGCTATGTCATAAAAAGATGATGCTTATATATGCTATTTGTACATTCATGTCATCATTATTCATAATACCTAAGAGTCTTATTGGTGGATGACTGTAAAAGCAAAACTGATCTATCTAGGCAATGAAGTGTTTATTATTAAGCCTCAGAAATGAGGAAACATTCTGATACATGCTACAATATGGATCAGATTTTAAGACATTATGCTCTTGATATGAGGCAATCACAAAAGACAAAATATCTATTCATCTGAATTATACATACTAGTTATAGTCATAGAGCAGAATGTGGAATGATGATCTCCAAAGAATTTTGGTAGGGGGTATGGGCAATTAGTATTTTTAAAAATGGAACTTTAGTTTGCAAGATGAAAATTGGTTCCACAGAAGATAAATATAATTGCTATTAATTAACTATATATTTTAAAGAGGTATTGGAGAGAGTTCAAAGCACTGTAGTGGATGCCTTGAATTGGAAGGTACCAAGTTCAAATCCCAGCATTGCATAGTTTCTTGAACACTGCTGGGTATAACCCTAGAGGTCCCATGGCATCATTGAGCCTCACAGAATTACATCATAAAGACTAAGTACCAGACTGTAGGCCCACACAGCTGGGTCAATTGTTGTCAGAAGTTCCTAGGCTCCTAAGATCTGTTGAGGATCCAGTTCCTCCAAATTAAGAATGAAAATTTTCTTATACATTTATTATTACATATATTTTAACATTATGGCTATCACTTATGTAAGACTCAGAGTTTGATTTTAGGTACTTCTTCTCCCACCCCAAAGGAAAAACATTAAGTAAAGTTAAAGTAAAAAATGAATTTAGCCTAGTTTTAAGTTTTCATGGATTTCATTCTGACAAAACTTTTTCATTTATTTTCCTTTTTCTTCTTTGTTTCTATCTCTGAAACCTCATTTAGAGGCATTAGAGTCTAGCAATACCATCATCAATTTCAGAGAAGCAACTTGTTCATTGACCCTTCTTGGCACTTCCTATAGTTTTACAGTGTCAAGCACTCCATATAGTTTCTCTCATGAGTTTTCACAACAACCCTTATGAGATAAATACTATTGTCTCTGTTTTAAATATGGAGAAACTGAGGTCTGGTAACTAGAATCAAACAACCCTAAGTTGTTGCATTTTGCAATTCCAGGCATCTATTATTATATACTTAATTTTAATGTTTTTTTGTTTGTTTGTTTTTGGGTCACACCCAGTGGTGATCAGGGGTTACTCCTGGCTCTGCACTCAGAAATTGCTCCTGGCAGGCACAGGGATTCAAAACCTATTTATCCTGGATCAGCTGTGTGCAAGACAAATGCCCTATCACTGTGCTATCTTTCTGGCCCCTAATTTTTCTGTTTTGATCTAAACTCAGGACAGGAATCTCTTGTTAAGACATAAAGCATCGTTAATAAACGTATGTAATATTGTTGGTCCTGATGAGCTGAAATGCAAGAATTTGTTGTCCTCTTTCTCCCATTACTGTACAGAGCCTACAACAGAGAATTGTTTCCACTGAGTTTATACTTCAACATATTTGAGTAGATATCAACTTTTGTTTTCTGTTTACAATCCACATTTTTGGGATGTTGGTTTCTTCTTTACCTCTCTCCCAGTTAAACTGGTGTTCATAGAACCCAAACACTTACCTACAAGCTCATATGGCACAATCCTCCCTAATTCCAGCCTCCTCCATCCGGGGGGCATAAATGTGCTCAGTTCTTCCCTTATTAAAAGACTTAAAGTTCATGAACACATTACTCATTTTATCTTCCATGTAATAATATAGGGTTTAACTCATCATCATTTTTCCTCAGAGTAATAATACTGCCAAGTATGACTGAACCAATTTTACATGTGTGAAAACTGAGCTCAGACCTATTCAGGATTTGCCTATAGTCCCATAGCTAATAAGTGACAGACAGAATGTGAAACATGCCTGATTATAAATCCAGAACCTTTAATACTATAATAAGTTCATATGGTCAAACAGTACTTTTCAAATGGCTGCTCATGTTTTATCACTATAAATTCCTTTTTATTTATTTATATATTTATTTGTTAAAACCAGGATATTTATTCTCAAGACTAGTTGTTGAATTCCTTAAGATGATCTGCCCTCTAAGCATTGTTCCCTCACGGAATTCATGTCTGAATCTGCAGTATATGATTTTCAGGTGCTTCATGCGACTGGTCCTGGTGGTGTTCCTCCTCTTGGCCTTGGTACTTCAGATATACTTTCTCTTGTGCTTGGCAGGTTAACCAACTTGCCACAGTAGACTTCCTGCAGGTAGTAGATTTTGGAGCACAGTGGCCGCACAGCATGTACATCTTGTTGCGATGCTTCCCAAATGATGACGGCCCCTTTGTCATCTCACTTCTGTGGCAGGGACCAAAGAGTATAAATTTCTTTTTAAATTTTTTTTTATCCCCATCTGCTTTAATCTCCCTCAATACACTCACATTATGGAACTTTTGTTTCCTCTCTCTGTAGTAACTTGCCCTTAGTTGTCATATTAAAATATGTACATTGAAAACCTGTTATAGGCCAAACCTGTGTGGGATACTTGGGTCTGCTCAGTATATAACTATCATTTTTCAAGGGCAGAAACTGGGCTATGGTTTTTTTTTTGTTTTGTTTTGTCGTTGTTGTTGTTGGCTTGTTTGTTTGTTTTTATATATCTCATTCTAGGTAATTCCTCTATTTTTTGAAAAATTAAACCCTTTAATTAAAAGAAATTTCATTGATTGGGGGGGTGATTGAGGTGAATTGAAGACACTCTCCTAGCCTTATAATTTCTCCTAAAGGGAAACCCTTCTTATCAAATCTTTTAATGCCTATCAAAAAAACTGATCATCGGGGCTGGGCAGTGGCATGGAGGTAAGGTGCCTGCCTTGCCTGCGCTAGCCTAGGACGTACCACAGTTAGATCCCCTGGTTTCCCATATGGTCCCCCAAGCCAGGAGCGACCTCTGAGTACATAGCCAGGAGTAACCCCTGAGCATCACTGGGTGTGGCCAAAAAACCAAAAAACAAAACAAAACAAAACAAAAATGATCATCATAATTCAGGGCAGTAGGACATAAAACTATTTTTTTACAAAAGTGGGTGACCATTGTAATCTCCAGCTAAGTACATCCTTTAGTGAATCTTTGAAATCCATGTCAATTTAAAAATAAAGTAGCTAGCTATTCATTTATAAGAAATACTTTGCTTAAATTTTTCATAAACAAAGTTTGTCTGAGTATCAGTGATTGAATTAAAGCAAGAGTGATCTCTAAACACAAGGAAGTAAAGCACAGGATTTGATTGTCATGAGATCTTCAGAGTACTCTTTATGACAATGCTGTAGAACCAATCTACCTGAGTATCACCAAGTAGAACCCTGAAGATCCCTGAGTACTACTAGGTGTAGATATGAACAATCCCTGGCACCACAGGTCTAAGGCAGTACCTTGGACTTTTTCATTGAACTGCAATTGTATTTAGCCAGGAGTGCCCCACAGGGCTGCCTGAGCACTACTGAACACTACCCACACCTCATAAAAGATGCTGGCTATGAAAAGGACTCCACAAAATCAAACATTAATCAACCACAGATATCCAGTTCAATTACTCTTGACTTATCTTCCAGAAAGATGAAAGAATTCCTGCCTTACCTACTCGCACTTTAGAGAAATATCATGCTATTCATTCTGAGTTGTTGTGTGCACTCGATATCTGGTAAAAGGAAGAAAATACCCTGGTTCAAGGATTCTGATTGGGAAGTATAAGCTCTAGGGAAGTAAGTCTTTTTTAAAATATCATGTACCAGATTACTATTTCAAAAGCAATCAGAGCACCTGACCCATTACATTAAATAATGATCATTATATGGCTATATTAATACAGGTAAAAAACATTAACTGACTGAGGGAGGCCTTTCCAATTTCTGCCTTAAGAATCACATCAAAAATGATGAGGTTATCAGCAGATATTTGTCTTATGTAAATACAATTTGAGGGTTGTGGCTTCTTTTCCTTTTCTTTATGGAAACACTTTGGAATGGTATGTCCATCAGCCATTTAGACCCAAACCTTTCACTCCATTTTTCTTCTACTGAGAAATAAATTTGTAGGTAGAATTATAGTATAGTATGAACGATACACTCAGCTGACCTGGGTTCATTTCCTGATATCCAGGAGTGATCCCTGAGTGAAGAGCCAGGAGTAAGCCCAGTCATACACACACCTCCCCCCAAAAAACACCCAAAATATATTAAAAGGAAAAATAAATTTGTAAGATTTAGATTATAGAAGTCAATACTTTCTTTTAAAATTTTTTTATTTAAAGAAAATGCATCACATAGTTGACATAACTGATCACAATACATTTGTTTCAAAATAAAGAAAAGCAAAGTTATTGAAAGATTAGAGAGAAAAACTGAAATATAAGTGGAAGAGGATAAAAAAGAAGAGAAAGTTCAGTACAAAGTATATTTGTGGAAATCATTATATCTCCAATAAAGCCATTAATACAATAGCAGAAGGTTAATAAGAACTTTCACTTTTTTAAAACATAAGAAATAAAAAATACAATAAAAAGGTATGTGTTTGGCAGTTGTTGTATGCATAAGCACAGCAAAATTTGGGGAAAATAGAAAGGAAAAACTGTTGGCCTAAGAACAGGTAGACTTTACCTTACCTCACATAAGACCAACTCCAGGCTCCAGGCAAACTAAGTTGTCTAAAACTGAAGTCTTTCTCTGTGGTTCCAGTAAAAGCTCTTCACAATCATGGTTGTTGCTGTCAGGATTCTATAGTTGAACATCCTGACTTCAGAACAAATTCTATGTTGAAATCAGGATGACGTTGGAATGTCTTCTGGTTTCATCTCATCATTAGGTGGCAATGCAGAGAACTCTGCCCTGAGAGCAGGTTGTTGCTATTAACCAAGTCGTCAGGGTGTCATATGAACCCACTTCGGAGTAAATAGATGTCAGGGCAGAAGTAAAGTCTTCCCTGGTAGAAGTCTGATTCCTAATGCTGGTATAGAAAACAATGCTGTTTCCATAGATGGGGTTCAAGGTTCAGGGGAGAATTGCCAATATCTGATCTTCTGAAGCCTAAGCCAAGTCACTATGACAAGTGTTCAGGGTATAAGACCACACTGCAATATAAGATTTATGTGATCCTATCTCTATTAGATAAGAACTTGCTTGTACATGTAAGATTTCCCCCATTTTAATGTACTTATGCAAAAAGAAACAATATCACATGGTACAATTTGTGCATGTGGGGGTAAAAATAGCAAGCGAAACAATCCCTACAACCTTGTTCTAACATGAACTCAGAACACTAGAGAAATTTATCTACAAGAATTCCCTACTAAATGGCAGAAATTGCCAGTACACAAGAAAATAGAAAATAAGGGTTATTTATTTATTTACTTATTATTATTTATTAAGAAAATAAATCTAAAGAAATATTTAAAGGAGATATACATGTCCCCTTTAAGACTTTTGAAATAGTCTAGGAGGAGGGTAAAATTTGGAACACAGCTTCAGCCTGATTTGATCTTGAGAAGTCTAAAAATTGGCTTCCATCAGTCACATATCAGGAAATGTCCTCAAACTGGGGGCTTCTAAGAAATCGAATCTCGTAGCATGCAACAGTCCACAGCGTAGGGAGGTGGGGAAAAGGGGGCACTGAGAGCAAATCAGCAACAGCAGCAACTATAGAAGCTTCTTTTAAGGCTGAGAATCTATCTTTTCACTTTGGGAGCTGGTTGGCAGCTGGCTGTGGTGGGGGAAATGCTCTGCTTCTGAAGGAGTTAAGAACTGAGGGCAAGGGGCCCGGGAGATAGCATGGAGGTAAGGTGTTTGCCTTTCATGCAAAAGGTCATCGGTTCGAATCCCGGTGCCCCATATGGTCCCCCGTGCCTGCCAGGAGCAATTTCTGAGCGTGGAGCCAGGAGTAACCCCTGAGCACTGCCGGGTGTGACCCAAAAAACAAACAAACAAACAAAAAAAAGAACTGAGGGCAAAAAGGGTTAAATGGGGGAAAATAGTAGATACGGGTGAGAAAGTGGACTAGAAAAGAATTTTAAGGTGATAAGTGAAGGGGGAAGGCAGGGGGAATAACAATATACAACATAGACAGACATGATGTATATTACAGATAATCATTAGACAGACATTGGGGTTATAGATAACAGGGAGAATGGCAGTATACAACATAGACAGACATTATGTATATAGATGATCATTAGACAGATATTGAGGCAATGATTAGACAGACAGACTGACACAGAGAATCAATCCATGGGTTACTGATCTAAGTGGAATGAGTCAGAAAACTTAGAAAATATAAAGCCAGCTAGTCAAATGGAACGATTTTCCATTTTTTAGGCCAATCATCATAGTTAGGGTAAATTTTACTGAAGAAAGGCTTCATGGGTTAGATCTGATTCTAGGTCAGTGGTCAGCAATCTGTGACTCGCGAGCCACATTTGGCTCTTTACACTTTTAATTTGGCTCTTCTGTGTGTCAGGCAGCCACTCCAGGATTCAGCCTGTCAGTGCACCCCCTGAGTGCAGCCCCTGCGGCCAACTCCAACGTGTAAGATGATACCCAGTATCAACCCTCCATAAAACCGCCTTGAAGATGGGGCCCCGGAAAGGCCCAGCTGATGGGCAGAAGAGAAATGGAACATGGCATGGAAGGAAGGAAGCCCAGCTCAGGCCGACCTGGCTGCAAGGATCAGAAATCCAGACCACTGTCACCTACATCCTGTTGGTGTTCCCCCAAAGTCATCCTTTCTTA
>PVKC010024895.1:0-16707 GCA_004027635.1 Crocidura indochinensis | reverse complement strand
GCGCGCGCGCGCGCGCGCGTGCCTGGGGCCGGGCGGTGGCGCTGGAGGTAAGGTGCCTGCCTTGCCTGTGCTAGCCTAGGACAGACCGCAGTTCGATACCCGGTTTCCCATATGGTCCCCCAAGCCAGGAGCTACTTCTGAGCGCATAGCCAGTAGTAACCCCTCAGCGTCAATGGGTGTGGCCCCAAAACAAAACAAAGAAACAAAAAAAAGTATACGACCTAAGAATTCATACAGGAACTAAAGCACTTGCCTCCCACCCTACAAAATTCTGGTTTAATCCCTAGCACTGCATATGATCCCTGAGTACTGACAAAGGTCAAAGCCAGAATGAGTCTTTGAACATTTCCAGGTATGACCCCAAAACCCCCTAAAAATAAAAACACAGATGTGTGGTAAAAGAATAAAAATATGGACAGGAAAGATAAACTTCTTTACAAAATGGTCACTTCTAGGGGTAGAGCATTTTCCTTGCATACAGCCAACCTAGGACAATCTGAGTTTGATCCCCAGCATTCCAGATGGTCCCCTGAGCCTGCCAGGAGCATTTCCTGAACACAGAGCCAGGAGTGATACCTGAGCGCTGCCTGGTGTGGCCCGAAAACCAAAACCAAAATGAAACAAAATAGTCACTTTTACAACTGAGGAGAGAATCATTGTGATTGTGGGAACATAAAAGGAGACTTCTGTAACTTTAAAGAAAAGAGCTGAAGCAACTAAGGCAAAATATTAATACTTGCTAAGTAAGGGTGGTAGTGAATATGTAGGTTTTTGTATTCTTTCAAGACTGTTCAGTTTCTGATCATATAACTAAGAACATCTTAAGTTCAGTAATTTTTAAAATCAAGTTAAAAAACAATTTTGATAGTTTCTATAAATAAAAATGCTACATTGAGGAGTTATCTTTTGTTTCTCCTCATTCCTGTATTTTCATTCAAAATTACTCTTTATTTTTATCCAAAAATGCTAATCAACACGAGAAACCATTGCCCAAGATATGTTTAGGTTTAATTTGCAAAGAAGAAATTGAAAACAATCATTTTAATTTAGGAATTCAGTTTTATGTTTGGATCTGTTATACTGCATTATAAAATTATTAAACTACTATAAACTACTAGCATCAATTAATCTTTAAGTATGATCTATTTTCTTTGTCAACAATATCAGTATATCATTATTACCTTTTTTAATAAAAATTTAATTATAATGCTTGTCTTGTGCCTGACTGGTTCAGATGCAATCCCTGGCACCACATGAGAAGTTAAGAAAACAGTTTTGGTCTAGAACTTTAATACGGTGGGTAGAGTGCATGCTTTCTTACATGTGGTATCTAGCAACCCACCCACAAAAGAAAAAGAAAGCAGTCTGTATATCACTGGATAATCATGTGTGCCTATAGTTTGACTATATTAGAGAAATACTTCATTTAATGAAAAAAACCTGAGTTTAAACTCTTCTTTTTTGTTTTTTTTTGGGGGGGAGGGTGGGGTGGGGGGGTCACACCTGGCAGTGCTCAGGAGTTATTCCTGGCTCCATGCTCAGAAATTGCTCCTGGCAAGCACGGGGGGACCATATGGGACGCCGGGATTCGAACCGATGACCTTCTGCATGAAAGGCAAACGCCTTACCTCCATGCTATCTCTCCGGCCTCTAAACTCTTCTTTACCACAGAGGTTTGCAGTCTTTTTCAATAATTAATTTCATAAAGGAAAATCATATTATAACATCATAAAAATTGACCTCAGAATTTAACCTCTTAAAAATTAATATTCTTCACAGGCAATTGTAGTATATAGAAAAAGAACAAAAAATTGAGGGGTTAGAATTTATTTTGATAAAATCTGATGAGTGGTAAAGAAATATGACAAATTTATTTGTTTAGCTCCCTAAATTCTGATATCAGAAAATGAAGTTCATAGCTTCTCTTGACAATTTGTTTTGTTTTGTTTTGTTTTTTTCGGGCCACACCCATTTGATGCTCAGGGGTTACTCCTGGCTAAGCACTCAGAAATTCCCCCTGGCTTGGGGGGAACCATATGGGACACCGGGGGATCAAACCTTGGTCGCAATCTTTCCTTGTCTTAGCGCTTTCAATGCAGACACCGTACCTCTAGCGCCACCTCGCCGGCCCCTCTTGACAATTTTTAAATAAAATACATCAACAGTTTCCAGAAGAGAATAGCCAAGCAGTGCTTTAAAAAAAACATTTCTCAACTTGACCTGTCTGTCCCCGCAGTGGACGCCCAGGATATTTAAGGTTGTGCACATAAATGGGGAACCAAGCATAAGACGAAAGGGTTAATCATTAGGACAGGGTATATACAATAAGAATATAAGATTTCGAGGAGGCCACAGTTGGGAAAGGTTGGGAAACATTACATTAAAGAATCAAGAAATTCTTGTTATTGCTAATATTTTTATACAAAAAACTTTGAAATCGAAAATACTTTATACATTTTAAATCATTTAAAATTATTGCATTTTTAATTTTTTATTATTAGTAAATCACTGAGATAATTTTTAAAAAGTTGTTGATGGTTGTTTCAATCATATAGTGTTCCAATACCCATCCCATTATCATTTCATTTCTCACAACCAGTTTTATTCTGTCCCCACTCCCAGCATACACCCCCACCCCCCATGTCTATCTTATTCTTTTAGGCATGGTGGTTTACAATACTGCTACTGAAGAAGTATCATGCGTATCATTTTATTTCCTTTCAATTCCCAATTGTTGTCCAGAGAGATTATTTTCAACTATTTATTGTCATGTGGCCCTTTGTCTTAACTATATTTCCCGCCCAATATTTTTATTGTCTTTGGGTATTATTGCCATACTCTTTAATTTTTTATATTCCACAGATGACTATGATCATTTTATATCTTTCCCTCTCCCTCTGACTCAATTGCTCAATGAATAATACTCTCCATACAATCTATGTATAAGCAGGTTTCCATGATTTATTTTTCCTAACAGCTGCATAGTATTCTATTGTGTAAATGTGTACTATACTTTCTTTGTTAACTCATCTGTTCTCAGATACTTGGGTTGTTTCCGAATTTCAGCTATTATAAATAGTGCTGCAATTAACAGCGGTGTGCAGGTGCCTTTTCTTCATTGTCTTTGGGTCCTGAAAGTATACCCCCAGGAGTGGTATTACTGGGTCAAATAGAAGCTCAATTTCTAGTTTTATGAGCAAAGTTCATATTGCTTTCAAAAAGACTAGACCAGTCTATATTCTCACCATCAGTGAATGAGAATCCCTTTCTCCCTGCAGCTCTGTCAGAACTAATGTTGTTCTTCTTCATGTGTGCCAGTCTCTAGATACACTTTTTGACAAAGATTTATATGTTTACAGGATATTTTTGTCAAACATAGTAATACATGTAATGATAGTAGTTACTTTCATAGAATTTTTATTACACTGCTTCTGAGAAGTATTTTAGTTACTAATATAAATACCTGGGTATATTAGACACAAATTATTTGCCCTCATTTTTTTTTTTTGGTTTTTGGGTCACACCCGGTGACGCTCAGGGGTTACTCCTGGCTATTCGCTCAGAAGTCACTCCTGGCAGGCACGGGGGACCATATGGGAACCCGGGGATCGAACCGCGGTCCTAGGTTAGCGCAGGCAAGGCAGGCACCTTACCTCCAGCGCCACCGCCTGGCCCCCTGCCCTCATTTCTATTCCACTTTTTGTTCTTGTAGAAGTTATTTAAAAGTCAAGTGTTTTTGACACAAGAAATAGGGAGTGTTATGGAATTCTTTTAGAAATGTAATGATACTGTTAAATTTTCATCATTCATTCATTAGCTCTGAACTGTTTATGTGCCTAATACAGCTGCCCACCTGCCCACTGGAAGAGCAGATATTATGCCTGCATCTAGTTGAATTGATTTAATAACAAAACTACATATTCCAAAATGTAATCTCTAACCCAAGATACAAAGTAAAACATAAAGCTCTGCAGAGATCATGTGTTACGTTACCCAAAACTTAATTTTATGCTTTCTTTCTTTTTTTGGTTTTTGGGTCACACCTGGTGATGCTCAGCGGTTACTCCTGCTATGCGCTCCTGGCTTGGGGGGCCATATAGGATGCTGGGAATCAAACCCAGCCACGTGCAAGGGAAATGCCCCACCACTGCACTATCACTCCAGCCCCTTTATGCTTTATTTTTGATTATATGTTTCTAATTGAATTTTTATATTTTTTTGAATTTATTTATTTATTTATTTATTTATTTTTGTCTTTTTTTTTTTTTAACCACACCCGGCTATGCTCAGGGGCTATTCCTAGCTTTGCTCAGGACGCCTTTCTGGCATGCTCAGGGGGCCATGTGGGATGCCGGTGACCGAACTCAGGTCGAGCGCGTGCAAGGCAAGCGCCCTACCTGCTGTTCTATTGCTCTGGCCCCTGAATTTATTATTTTTATCTGTGTTGTATACTTTTAGCAAAAGTTTCAAAAATACAAAGAATACAGTTGTTACTGAAAGAATGCCATTTAGACAGTTGGCAAATTTCTGATGTAAATATCATTGTGATTAGATCAGCAGATCTTTGAAAAACAGGGAAGTTTTTATAGATTTGGAATAGTGAAACAGTAATATAGCTACAGAAGCTGCCATCAGTGCTAACATTAAGGAAATAAGATGTGCTGTACCTGGCAATTGGAAGTAAATATAGAAGCTCTGACATGTTTGAAGAAAGCGGATGTCTAAAAATTCACTTGTCAATCACTTAGACACGAAGCATTTATTGAACTTCTTTTATTTGCCCATCTCACTAGTCATTGACAGGAATACAAAAAAAAAAGAAGAAGAAGAAGCAAATGAAGAGATGTATGCTGTTTTAGTTTTGTTGGATAAAGGAGAAGAGATGTATGCTGTTTTAGTTTTGTTGGATAAAGGAAGCTTTAGCGATCCAAAGCAGTATAATATCCTAATTACTTAAAATGATGGAATTCTAATATAGTTGTAATATAATTCCTCTGCTAGTTAGTTCTATAGTCCTGGAACTTTAATTCAGAAATAAAAATTGGGGTCCAGATATATAGTACAGGGTTTAAGATACTTGCTTTTCAGATTCATTGTCTAGAACTGCATATGATCACCTGAACAAAAAGCCAGGAGTAGCCTCTGAGCACAACCAGGTGCAACCTAGCAACAAATTTGCATCCCATAAAAATCTTTTTGCAGATATTTTATTTCCAAAATCTGAACTTTCTTCTTTTTTTAAAATATGGGAGTCAAACCTAGGCCATTAGCATGCCAAGTATGTGATCTTTTTAGCTATTCTCCTAACCCAAAATCTGAATTACTAATCAATTTAATAACACTTTCTTGTTCTCAGCCCTTTTTAATTTTCCTTTTGTTTTGTTTCTGGGCCACATGCAGTGATATTCAGAGCTTACTCCTGGTGGTAGTCAGGGGACCATACAGGATGTATACAGGATGTCAGGAATTTAACATAGGTCTGCTCCATGTAAGGCAAGTGCCTTACCTACTTACTATACTGTCTCTACAGTTTCTCTGAGTCAGTTTTAATTCAGTGCTTCATTTGAAAGCTTTTCTTTTGTGGAAATAGGGAGAAGCAAATGAGAAGTAACCTTTTCCCCAAAGCTATCAAAATAGATTTTGTACATTTAATCAGTTCAGCCCTGATTTTTCTTTATCAGTATATGGAAGGTTGATTTTTCAACCTCAATAGGTTAGCACTAGCTCCCCAAAACAAATCTAGTTTCTTATACCATTGAATATCATATTATAAGTTTTGAAAATCTGATTTGAGGGGCCCGGGAGATAGCATGGAAGTAAAGCGTTTGCCTTTCATGCAAAAGGTCATCGGTTCAAATCCCGGTGCCCCATATGGTCCCCAGTGCCTGCCAGGAGCAATTTCTGAGCATGGAGCCAGGAGTACCTCCTGAGCGCTGCCGGGTGTGACCCAAAAAAAAAAAAAAGAAAATCTGATTTGAAACTCTTTATCTTTCAGTGTTATGAAATTTTTTGCATTTGATCTCTTGTAGTATTTTGCTCTTAATTATATGAGAAAAAATATTTACCCTTACATGGGTAGCTTGGAAGAAACCTTTTTGTTGTTATTTTATTTATTTATTTTATTTATATTTGTCGTTATTCTCCCTTTTAAAAATATATTAATAAATTCTTTAATTGAATTACTGTGAAATACAGTTACAAATTCATGATTTTCAGTCATACAGTGTCCAACACCCTTCGCCAGAGCACATTTCTCACCAGTTTCTCTCTCCCTCCCCACTGACTGCCTCTATGGCAGACATTTCACTCTCACTCTCTCTCTCTCTCTCTCTCTCTCTCTCTCTCTCTCTCTCTCTCTCTCTCTCCTCTCTCAGAAACTGTTGTTTTTTAATATTATTACTGAAGGAGTATCAGTCATAGGACTACATCCTTCAACACTTAGTTTTTGTCCAGAGTGATCAATTCCAGTTATCATTGTCATAGTGATCTCTTCTCTGCTCTAATTGCACTGCCCTGCAATTTGCAGCAAGCTTCCTATCATGGGCTGAGTTTCCTGGCCCTCATCTCTATTGTCTCAATTGTCTTTGTATATTATTCTGTTAACCGTTTTAGAAATAATATACATTGACAATACACCTTAATTTAATTTGTGATTAAATATTAGATGCAGTATGAAAGCTGAAACCATATTAATGAGCATTTCAGCCACATAAAAAGCTATTGGTATAGCTTAGATTTTGAATATACCTATGCATGATTTTTATAGCATTTAAATTGGTCATTTGGAAATCATTGGGCTCTTGAATTAAATAGGTTTTTAAAATACTGACATTTCTGGGCCAGAGAGATAGCATGGGGTAAAGCATTTGCCTTGCATGCAGAAGGACAGTGGTTCAAATTCTGGTATCCCATGTATTCCCCCGAGCCTGCCAGGAGCGATTTCTGAGCATAGAGCCAGGAGTAACCCCTGAGCACTGCCAGTGTGACTCAAAAACAAAACAAAAATGAAAGAAAAAGAAAAAATTTGACATTTCATGATACACTATTTAAAAATAATTTTTAATCCATCACAAAATTTTATCAGAAAATTCTTTTATTTGAGGATCAATTTCAAGCTTACTGTATCATTTATTTTCTGAATTTTTAACTTTTAAAATTTAAATATATTTTAGGGACAGAAAATTTTATCAGTTGTTTTCTATCGACTTTATTTGCTTTTTGAGAGTTTAAATAGGGGGCAAAAAGTATAGTACATTAATTTAGGTGTTTGCCCTGCATATGGCCAACTCTGGCCTGGTCCCTGGCACCATAATATGGAGTCCAGAGCACTGCTTAGGAGTGATCTCTAAGCAAAGAGCAAAGAGTAAGCCCACAATCACAGCCAGGTACGGCCCCCACCCTCCAAAAAAGTTTAAATAATAATAGTTTGCATATTGTCTTTTCAAGTGAAAATAAAATTCTATTGGAAATACGGTTGGTTCAACTTGTAACTTGGTTGTGCATATATTTTTCTGAAGACAGCCATTTTTGTTTGGTTTGTTGTTTCTGGTTTGGGGCCATACCTGGAGGTGCTTGGGTTACTCCTGGCACTGAGCTCAGAAATCACTCCTAGCAAGCTATGGGGATCACATGGGATGTGAAGGATAAAACCTGGGTCCATCCCAGGTTGCCTATATGCAAGGCAAATAAATGTCCTGTTGCCGGCGTGGTGGTGCTAGAGGTAAGGTGTCTGCCTTGCCAGCGCTAGCTTAGGACGGACTGCGGTTCGATCCCCCGCTGTCCCATATGGTCCCCAAGCCAGGAGTGACTTCTGAGCACTTAACCAGGAGTAACCCCCTGAGCATCATCGGGTGTGGCTCAAAAACCAAAAAAATAAAAATAAAAATAAAATAAAATAAATGTCTTGTCTCTCCGGCCCCTTAAGACAACAGTTTTATCATGCTTCGGCAAGACACAGAAGTATGTGTTTCCCATTCTAGTCGCAAAGTATACTAAAAAGATACTAATTTTAAAATAAGAATTCAATAGTTAATCATTTTTTACTGCCTTATCAAGCACATTCTTAGATGAATCTGGCTTTTTCTTTGAGTATATGGCATCAAGTAGCCTTGGCACCACCTATTGTATTTATTTATTTATTTATTTATTTATTTATTTTTACAAGTCCTTCACAGTTGTATTTCAGGCATTTAGTGACAGTGAATTAGGGCTATTCCCACCACCAGTGTTGGCCTCTCTCCACCATAGTTCCCTGCATGCTTTCCATTCCTCCACACCTAACCCCCAGGACTACCAGTGTAACAGGTCCATTTTGTGTTTAGCTTGTTGTAGTTTGAATCTCTTGATTCTATTGTCACTGACTTTGGCATGGGTATTTATATCTGACCTCTTTTATTCTTTTCTCAATTTGTAGAAAGATTTAGAAATATGAGACAGATTGAAATGATACAAGTTCTGTGATTCTATGAAAAAAGGCAGGAGTCCTTATCTAGAATATAAGTAAAATTAAAAGAAGGAAAGTGTTGTGTATATAAACATTATTGAAGCAGAATCAGGTACCACCCTAGGGTGGGGGCAGAATGCCAGGTCACACCCTAGGGTAGGGCACAATCACAGACCAGGGTAGGGCCAGTAACATAATAATGTTTATAGTGGGGGCAGAATGCCAGGTCACAACCTAGGGTAGGGTACAATCACAGATCAGGGTAGGGTCAGTAACATAATAATGTTTATATACATAACAGGAAAGAAAGAAAAAAGGGAAAGAGACAGATGTGGCTTTTTTTTTCTTTTCTTTTTTTGCACAGGTACATCAAATGTTGAGGAAATTAGAAAGAAAATTCCATTGACCTAAGAGATACAGAGTGTCTCCACCCATGAAGCATGCTGTCAAAAGACCAACTACAGGCTCCAGGCATGCTGGTTTTCCAACCCCAGTGTCTCTTATGATCCCAGAGAAAGTTCTGTTCAGTTGTAATTGTCAAAGTCAGTCTTCTCTAGTTAGAGATCTTGTTTTTTATACAGGTTGTAGGATGAAGCCTAGGATAAAGTCTTTCTTTGTGGTCCCAGGATTAATTCTCCTTAGTCGCGGTTATTGTAGTCAGTCTTGTGTACTTAGAGATCTTGGTTCTTGCACAGATCCTAGGACAGAGCGTCTTCTGATGCCATCTCTCCATTGGATGGTGAGGTAGTGCAACCTGCTGTTAGATCAAGTTGTTGCTGTTCCATCATTGTCAGGGTATCTGAAATACCCTGGAGCAGGTTGGTGCCAGGGCAGCATTCAGGCCTCCCCCATGGGAGTTTGATTCCTGGTGCTAGTGCCGTAAACTGTGCCAGTACCAATGTTGGGATCTGAGGTTCGGGATTGACAGCTGATGTTCTATCCTTTGAGGCCTAAGTGAAGTCTCCATGACAAATATTTAGGTGTGAAAGGCAGCCCTGCACTATAAAATGTATGAGTTCCTATTTCACACCTCGGTGACATCATTACGGCACTCCAAGCAGTATCACTCCTCCTCATTGGGACGCTGGTGAAGGGTGGGCACAGACAGGTGGAATGCCATGTTGCACTCGTTGCACATGAGCTGCTTGTTGGGGTCCTGCTTACCCCGCACAGGTGGCAGGCACAGGTGCGGCACAACTTGCTGGGGTTGTCTTTGCACTATTTGCAGGATGGTCTGATCTTTTGTCTCACGGGGTTCTCCACCATGGGGCTCCCCTCCTCCGGGTGCTCGATCTTGAACACTTTATCCATGAAGATGATCCGACGACAGTCAGTTGAGGAACCCGCTCCCGGTTAGGACTTTGGCAAAGAGCTCATGCTGCATCCATGTCTCCTGCTTGTGCAGGATCTGGGCGTCATACCAGAAGTCCCGCTCCTTGGGGTTGTCGGGGTGTAGTTGAGCATGACCATCTGACCTGCGTTCAGCTCCTGCCACGGGAGGATGTTCCTGGCGTGGGCATGCAAGTCCCAGGCGCTCATCTGCAACACACCATTCTCAGGGTTGTCATCGTATTTCACGTGGTAGACTATTTTGTCCTCCTCCTCCTATTCCTCCTCCTCAGGGATGGCTGCGGAGCTACATGGCTCAACCACCGACTGGGCCTATTTGGTTACCCACACCACCTGAGCCTGGAACCAGGCGTCCATTGATGGTGTCCCGTGCATCTATGTACTCATTCACCTTGTGCAGGCCAAGCTCCATCTTGTCCCAGGCCTCCTCGTTGGCCAGGTCGGCCTTGGCGTCATCCTCGCTACTATTGGGCACTTTGTCCGACTCTCCCTGGCCTGGGCAGCAGCCCAAGTTTGAATCTGAGAGCTCAGCCTCCCGCTCCCAGTAGCAGCAGCAGGATGATGTCATTGAGGCACAAGTCGTAGTCGAAGAACTAGTGGCTGTCCTCCATCTGCTTGCCGTGGTAGAAGAGTCGCTGTAGGCCTGGCTCCACGTTGAACTACACCTGAACCTTCCTCCTCAATTGTTCCCCTTTGATGAGCCTGGACAGCGAGTACACAGTGTGGGTCACCTTCCGTCCATGGTTCGAACCCAGATCCACATGCTGCCTGTGGATACTCAGTCCTCCAGAGAACTCCTGGCGTGCGGAACAGAGACCTTATACCTATAAGATAAGAACTTGTTTCTATATGTAAGATTTTCCCATTTTAGTGGCACCAGCTATTTTAGTCACCAGGGTTTTTTCATTATCAGTGTTAATGCCAACAAGTGAGAAAAAAATGCAAATAATTTCTAATAGTATTGTGACAGTAGTTAACTTCCTGAGTATTAGGACATAAGATCTGATATTACCCTACTTGCAAGCAGTTAAGTTAGCCAGTTACTATCTCATGAATGCTGGAAAAAGACATGAAACTACTGAAACACAGGGGAGGGGGTGGGTTATTCACAGCACAGCAAGTGGCAGGAGCTTTGTATTTGCATTAATCCCACCGGGGACATAACATAGATATATTCTTACACATGCAATGGCTTACATTAAAGAAAAACAGATTGTTCATCTTGAGACAATAGCACGATGGTAGAACATCATTCCTTTCTTAGATGGGGTGAAAAGGCTGCATCGGAACTAGTCCAAAGCACTGAAAAGCATCATAAGATTCAAGTCAGTGAATTGCCTTGCTTTTGGAAAAGCACAGGGAATTGGTGGTATATGAGCAGAGATAGGGTGCAAGTTATTATATGATTTGTAGGGTATCTGCCTTTGCTGCAAAGAATAGATTTTCTGAATGCCATCTATAAGCATTGGGCAAGGGAACAAAGGAAAGGAAGTACCTGCCTCTGTCCTGAGTAGAGCAGCTGCTTATGACCAGACACTGATTTTTCTGTTCCTTCTCCACTAGAAAGTTTTTGGTTTTTGTTTTAGGTTTAGTCAATACCCAGTGGTGCTCAGAGATTACTCCTAGCTCTGCACTCAAAAATCACTCCTGGCAGGCTTGGGGAACCATCTGGGATGCCAAGGATTGAATCTGGCCGCATTTAAGTCAAATGCCCTACCCACTGTGTTACTGCTCTGGTCCCTCCACCACTAGAAAAATTTACTGAACGCCTATTTATGGAAGCATATACAAATGGAAAATTTTCCATCCTAAAAAGAAAAGTAGGGGCCCGGAGAGATAGCACAGCGATGTTTGCCTTGCAAGCAGCCGATCCAGGACCTAAGATGGTTGGTTCAAATCCCGGTGTCCCATACACCGTGCCTGCCAGGAGCTATTTCTGAGCAGATAGCCAGGAGTAACCCCTGAGCACTACTGGTGTGGCCCAAAAACCAAAAAAAAAAGAAAAAGAAAAGTAGAAAAACTGTGAAGGGTTCTTGACACTTTGGTGGTGGTAGAAATACAGTAACTTGTTTTTTACATTGAAAGTATAAATGCTAACACTATGATAAAGCATAACCTAGTTAAAATGAGAAAGAATTTTGGGCTGCAGAGATAAGTCAGCAAGCTGAGCACATGCTTTGCCTGTTGAAAGACCAAGTTTGATCCTCAACGTCATGTTCAACATCTGAACACTGTTAAGAGTCATAACTTGAAGATTTTAAACTTTGGAGGCTGTGCTTTCACCCTTCAAAGTATGTCCTTTGCGGATGATTGAAGAATATACCAGGTAACAAGCCATCAGAACCTTGTATTGTTTTATTTTCTGTTTTGGGGCTATTCCTGGCAGTCTTAGGGGTTACTCCTGGCTTTGCACTCGGAAATTACTCCTGGATGTGCTTGGGAACCATATGGAATGCCAGGGATTAAACCTGGGTCAGCTCTGTGCAGGGCAAATGCCCTACCTTCTATACTGTTGCTCTAGCCCCAGAACTTTGTATGCTTGACTTGCACAGCAGAGCTATGTGTGACATTCTGGTCTATACAGATTCACTTTTCCAGTCACAGATTCTTTGAAAGGCTCTCTAGATCCTCAAGAATCACTTGTTCTACCAGATTACAATTTCTTTTTGTTTTAGGGCCTTACCCATAGGTGCTTAGCGGTTACATCTAGCTTTGCACTCAGAATTAGTTCTAGCAGGGCTAGGAGAAATCTTATGGGATACCAGGTATCAAACTCAGGTTACATGTGTTCAAGATCTACTCTTGAGTGATTTGTGCTGGATGGGGTCGGTGGGGTGATTTGCACTGTATCTGCTTATAGTTGGTGGGGGGCCATGCAGTGCCAGGGACAAACTGGGATCAGCAGCTTGCAAATTCAGTGCCTTAACTGTATCTTCTGATAGTACTATGCTCTTTATTATAAGCATTAAGATTATGTGTTTCCTGCTATTACTCATAAAAGTATCTAGAATATGCTCATGCTGAATGGCCAAATGATTGTATTAATTTGCTTTCTGTAATGGTGCTTAAATTTGTTCCAGTTCTTAATTTTTTTATTCTAGTTTTGATGACGAAGATAACTTTTTTCTTAAAAGCTGAGTCTTGGGGATGGGAAGATTTCTTATATGGTAGAATACAAGTCTAGCATCTTTGAGGCTCTGAGTTAGATTCCCAGTACCAAATAGTCCTTGAATACCTTGGGGTATGATTTTAGTAGCACTATTAATGGATATGATCCTGGTAGATCTTATCATCCAAACCAATTAAGGCCAACAGTAACAGGCAAAAACAAACAAACAAAAATATTGCCAAGAGTGGTCCCTATATAAGGAAAAAATAAATCTAAAATTATTTTTATGGGGGCTGGAGAGCATAGCAGTAGGGCATAAGCCCATATCGTCCCCTCGCCTGCCGTGGTAACTTCTGAGTGTAGAGCCAGTAGTAACCCCTGAATGCTGCTGGATGTGGCCTAGAAACCAATCAATTAATCAATCAAATGAACTTAAAAAAATAAAATCATTTTCTAGGGGTGTTTTTTTTTGTTGTTTTTTTCCTGGTATTTTTGGTTTTTCAGGCCACACCCATTTGATGCTCAGGGGTTACTCCTGGCTAAGCGCTCAGAAATTGCCCCTGGCTTGGGGGAACCATATGGGACACTGGGTATCGAACCACAGTCCTTCCTTGACTAGTGCTTGCAGGGCAGCCACCTCGCCGACACCTAGGGGTTTTTTGTTTTGTTTTGTTTTCATTTGGCAGAATTAAAAGTTGGTAGTCCTTTGTCAGTCTTTTTTGTTTGTTTTTGAGTTTTGGAATTTACTCTAGGAAAACCTAATCTTCCTTTAGGTTTTTATGCCCTGAAATTTTTCTCGGAAGAATTTAAAAAACAAAACAAACACATTCACAAAGTTGTTCATGATTGAATTTCAGCCATAATGTCCAATACACATTCCTTCACCAGTGCACATTTCCCACTACTAATGTCCCCATTTTCACTCCTGATGTTCCCTCCTCCCTGCTTTTGTTGCAAGTGCTATTTCTTCTCTCTCTCTCTCTCTCTCTCTCTCTCTCTCTCTCTCTCTCTCTCTCTCTCTCTCTCTTTCTCTCTCTCCTCTCTCTCTTTCCCTGACTCTTTCCCCTTGTCTCTCTCTCCCTGTCTCTATCTCTCTCTTTCTCTCACCAATATTGTTAACTGAAGGGGTATCATTCATGTTTCTTTATCTACTTTCAGCACCCAGTTCTCGTCCAGAGTGATTATTTCCAACAATCACTGTGATAGTGGTCCCTTCTCTGTACTAAACGTACTCCCACCACCACTTTATGGCAAGCTTCCTACTCTGGACTTGTCCTCCTGGCTCTCATCTATATTGTCTCTGGGTATTAATACTATACTATTATATTTTTTTATATTCCATAAATGAATGTGACCATTTTGTATCTATTCCTCGCCCTCTGACTCATTTCATTTTGCATAGTACTCCATATTCACCTATGTATTTGTATAGTGCAGTGATTAAGGTGTTTCCTTGCCTTGCATGCAGCCTTCTCTATATTGGTCCTATGTATTGCACAGCCCTATGAAGCACCAAAAGGTATAATTTCCAAGAACATAGACAGATATAGCACTAGAGGATATGGATCCAAAATTTTCATGATTGATTGTCAGTCATAGAATGTCCAACATCCTTTACCAGTTCACATTTCCTACCAATAATGTCTGTTTCCTTCCTGACCTATCCCGTACCTATCTCTGTGGCAGATATTCCTCTCTCTTTCTCTCTCTCTCTCTCTCTCTCTCTCTCTCTCTCTCTCTCTCTCTCCCATTTTGACACTAGTTTTTACTGTTGTTAATGAGGGGTTACCTTGCATACCACTTTATCCCCTTTCAATGCCCAGTTCTTTTCCAGAATGATCAGTTCCAACTATCATTGTCAAAACGGATCTTTCTCTACCTTAACTGCATTCACCACTCTTTGAGGCAGGCATCTTACCATGGACTGGCACTCCTGGCTCCTCATCTCTGTTGCCTCTGGATATTATTATCATATTATCATTTATTTTGCTTATTTCCCACAAACGAATAAGATTATGTCTATCCCTCATCCTCTGACTCATATCACTCAGCATAATACTCTCCATTTCTATCCATGTATAAGCAAATTTCATAACTTTTTTTCCTAACAGCTGCATAATATTTCATTTTGTAATTGTACCATAGTTTCTTTGGCTACTCATCTGTTCTTGGGCACTGGAATTGTTTCCAGATTCTGGCTATTGTAAAATAAGAATGCAGAGGGCTTTTCGGCATTGTTTTTTTGGGTTCCAAGGGCATATCCGTAAGAGTGGGTATTGCTAGATCATATGGGAGTTCAATTTCCAGTTCTTTGAGAAATATTCATATTGTTTTTCCAAAAGGCTGGAACAGTTGACATTCCCACCAGCAGTCAATGCGAGTCCCTTTCTCCCCAAAGTTACCACTGGTTGTTCTTGTTCTTTGTGATGTGTGCCAGTCTCTGTGGCATGAGATGGTACTTCATTGTTGTTTTGATTTGCATCTCTCTGATAATCAGTGATGTGGAGCATTTTTTCATGTGCTTTTTGGCCACCTGCATTTCTTCTTTGAGGAAATGTCTGTTCATTTCTTCTCCCCATCATTAAATAGGGTTAAATGGTTTTTTCTTGCTAAGCTCTACCAGTACCTTGTCTATCTTTGATGATATTAGGTAACTCATTTCTCCCATTCTATTTATAGTCTTTGCATCCTAGTCACCATTTCCTTTGAGGTACAGAAGCTTCTTAGTTTGATACAGTCCTGTTTGTTTATCCTTGCTTCCATTTGCTTGGGCAGTAGCGTTTTATCCTTCAAGATGCTTTTAACTTGATGTAAAGACTTACTTTTTTAATTGTCTTTTTTTAATTATCTTTAAACACCATGATTACAAGTATGATTGTAGTTGTAAAGAACACCCCCCTTCACCAATGCAACATTCCCACCACCAATGTCCTAAATCTCCCTCCTCCCCACCCCGCACACACTGTAAAGACTTATTTTTAATAAAGAGAATGAAACTGAGATGTGGCACCAAATATTTGAATTTAGAATTTTAGCCTAACCAAGTTCATTACCTTCAAACCAGAAATATAAGCTACTATCTTCAAAATATATTTCCTTTAGTTAATACAATGTTCAGAACTTGTGTAATCTAAAATTATTCAGCATATGAAAGCCCAATAAAGTTAACCAGTTTTAAAAGAATAGTTAATTGGGCCAAGGATATGGTACAATGGGTAGTGTACTTGCCTTATACACAACCTACCTGGCTTTGATCCTTAATATCTCTATGGTCCTTTAAATCCTGCCAGGATTGTTCAGCCCCTAAGGTCAAAGCCAGGAGTAAACCTGAATACCAGTATATCCTGGAAATAAAAAGGAAAGGATGGAAGTGATCAGGAGTTACTTCCTGAGTGGTGCTCAAGGGACCATGCAATTTATGGGGATTGAGGGGCCAGAGCAATAGTGCAGTGGTACGATGCTTGCCTTGCAAATCCAAGGATGGACCTGGGTTCGATCCCCAGCATCCCATATGGTCCCCCAAGCCAGGAGCAATTTCTGAGCACATAGCCAGGAGTAATCCCTGAGTGTCACCAGGTATGGCCCAAAAAGAAACAAATAAACAAAATATTGGGGATTGAGCCCGGGCTTCCTGTTTTTTTTTTTTTAATATGTATACTGGCATGCTATTCATATTATTTCCATTTTAATTTTTATCATTTTGATTGCTTAAATTTTTGAACATTTTTTTAATTTTTAATTTTTTGAAATTTTTTAAATATTCTGAATTTTTTTGTTTTGTTTTTTGGTTGGTTTTTTTTTGTTG
>PVKC010024894.1:0-16695 GCA_004027635.1 Crocidura indochinensis | reverse complement strand
TTTTAAGTCTACTCTCTTAGTAACGTTTAATACTTAAGTAATGTAATACTATTAAGTATATTTACTAAATACGAAATCTCCAAAACTAATAAATAAGTAGAGTTTGTATCCTTTAGTGCATTTACCCATTTCTCCCAATCTCCTTCCCTGGTCACAATCAAGCTATTCTGTATTTCTATGAATTAATTGCCTAAAGATGCCTTAAATTGGTGATATAATATGTTGTCTTTCTATTATTTATTTCAGCTCACATATGGCTCCAAGTTATTCATATTATTGCAAAAAGTAGGAACAACATTTCAGCATTTTACCTCTACTTAATTGTCATCCAGCTAATGGCTAAGCATCTTGGAAAGTTAAGTATCACCTTGACCCTGGTAGTCATTTTGATGAAAAAGGGTAAGAGGCAATGTGGTAGTATATTCTAAAGTCTCAAATACAAAGTTTTTATAATAAGGTTGATGGAATTCTATATACCAAAAACATGATATCAGTATCATATAATTAATAAAGATTTAACTCAAAAATCTTCAGTTAATATATGTGGGCTGTGTCCAAAACTTGGCCATACACCCATAGACAGCTAGGTTTATTGCAACCATAATGATGGCGTATGATTGGCTGGTTGTTAGCTGCAGGTATAGGAATGCCTGCAAAGAGGTTTCCTTTGTTTTATACTTGTCTATCTTGGACATGTTCTTATGGCAAAGTAGAGAAAACAAAGAAAATATAGAAATGGCATGCTTTCTTCCTTAAATCACAACTGTGAGTATGCACTGGCCAAATCAAATTGTATATTCCACTTATGAATATGCTCCTAAAAACCAAAATCGCTATTTACAGAAGACTGACTTTGACAAACATGGACTGGACAGAACCCATCAAGAGACTAATGAGGAAGTTCCTAGATTAGGCCTCAGCCTGAGATTCGTACAAAAACCAAGATCTCTAATCCCAGAGGTCTGACTTTGACAACTGCTACTGAACAGAACTTCAGGAACCATGCTAAAGATTATAGCCTAGGCTCTGCTTAGGATATGAGCAAAAGCCAAGTCCACTAATTACAGAAGACTGATTACAACAACAGTGATGGGACAGAAATCTTAGAACTGTAAAGAAAAACTCTCTCCAATCCTTCGCCCTATCAACTATGTATATAACAAGATCTCTAGCTATAGATATGGGATGTCATCTTAGCAGAATTTTTTCAAGCACCATAAAAAAACTTGCGGATGTGTAAATGAGTGAGTATGAAGCCCGTAGTTGTTCCCATGGCAGTATGCTTCAGGGGAAGAGAAAGCCTGTATCTCTTAGGGCAAGGGAATTCTTGTTCTGGGTTAAACTTTAGCTATGAAATAATCCTAAAGGTGATTTTCCAAGTCAGGAATTAGATCGTCCTATTGCGCTGTTTTGTTTTGTTTTTGTGTGTGTGTTTTTTGGGTCACACCCGGCAGTGCTCAGGGGTTACTCCTGGCTCCATGCTCAGAAATTGCTCCTGGCAGGCACGGGGGACCATATGGGGCACCGGGATTCGAACTGATGACCTTTTGCATGAAAGGCAAACGCCTTACCTCCATGCTATCTCCCGGGCCCCACTATATCTTAATATAATAAAAAAAAAACTCTTCAAACAGGTTCTCCATATCTTCCTTTAAGAAGTAGAAAGAGGGGCCTGGGAGATAGCATGGAGGTAAGGCGTTTATCTTTCATGCAAAAGGTCATCAGTTCGAATCCCGGTGCCCCATATGGTCTCCCGTGCCTGCCAGGAGCAATTTCTGAGCATGGAGCCAGGAGTAACCCCTGAGCACTGCTGGGTGTGACCCAAAAACCAAAAAAAAAAAAAATAGAAAATTAAAAAAAAAAGAAGTAGAAAGAAAGAGAGGGGAGTTAAGTTCTTTATCCTTATAGAAGCTTTAGATTTGTAAATATTCTATGTATAAAATTCATTGTTACATGATTTATTGGAATCTATGTGACTGACACTCCTTGCAATACTTTTGTTAACATGTATAATTAAGACATAATATGAGAGTCTAGAGAGATAGAACAGCGGTAAGGCATTTGCCTTGACTGCAGCTAACCTGGGATGGACCCAGGTTAGATTCCCAACATCTCATATGGTTCACTAAACCTGCCAGGAACTATTTTTGAGCACAGAGCCAGGAGTAACCCCTGAGCACCACTAGGCATGGCTCAAAAAATAATATAATATTTTGGAGATGGGAATTATCTTGATTAATTTAGAATACTTTTATGTACACATATATATTGTATGGGTGTGTACATATATCTCTTTATCGCTTACTTGATTCAGCATGATATGATTAGTTAAATCCACATACTGTGGTAAATTGCAAAATTTTATCCTTGCTTACAACTTCATAATATTCCATTGTACCCCAACTTCTTGATCCATTCATACCATTTAATTATATCATTTGAGTTGTTTCCATTTTTGAGGAGGTTGCTTGTTTTTTGTGGGGAGGAGGATCATACCCAGTGATGCCCAGAGATTACTCCTGCAATAAGACTCTCTCGGAGGCAGGCATTGGAGACCATATGGGATACTGAGAATAAAACCTAAATAATCAAGATGGAAGACAAGTGCCCTACTACTTTACTATCCTTCCTATTGTAACTATTATCAACATAGGCATGCATATATTTTTTCAAATGAATGTCTTTATGTTTGGAAGTAGATACCAAGAAGCTGTATCACTAGATCATAGGAGAGTCCTAGATGATACTGCTTTTATAGAAGAAAAATCAGATGAAATTCCTACCAAGCATAAAAGATGCAGTTTGTCAACACTGACATTTCCAGACGTCTTGATAAATCCCATTCTCACTAATATAAGATGATTATCTCACCATTGCTTTGATTCTCATTTTCCTAATCATGAGCGATATTGAGCTTCTTTCATATGCCGATGCACTATATTTGAGGAAATATTTGTTCATCACATGAGGTTGTTTTACTACTTTGCTTATTAAGATTTGTGAGTGCTTTATAGTTCTTAGATATCTGTCCTTTATCTGATTTGTTGTAAGCAAATATTTGCTCCTCTTCATTGGGGTGTGTTTTAATTTTAGCATGAGATGTTATTTTGTTTTTATTTCTTTTGTTTTGTTATGAAGAAGCTTCTTAATTTAATGTAGTACCATTTGTTGGTTTTTGCTTTTTTTATTATCGCCTCTGAAATCAAACAATGGAGACATCTCTAAGGTCTTTTTCCTGGAGTGTTCTGCATAGTTTCCTTTAATGTATTTATTGATTATGGTCTAATGTTGAGGTCTTTAATACATTTTGAACATGCTTTTGTGAATGTTTGAGATGTGGCCCCACGGTAACTGTTTTACATGTGATAATCCAGTTTTCCTAGTACTATTTGTTGAAGCAACTTTCTTTGCTTCACTTCGTGTATTTAATTCATCTCTCAAATATCCTTGACCATTAAATCTGAGTGTTTAACTCAGTTCTGTTCCATTGGTCAATACAGACCTTTTTATCTACCGTGAAGGTTTTAATCAAGTAAGTAAACCATATGAATTATAAAAACTATTAATGTCAGAACAATAATTAATCATTTCTGCAAATGGCATTACTCCATTTACATATGTGACATCTTAATTTTGTAAGGTTAAATCATTTTAGGTCAAACCAACAGGAAATAAAATATTAAGATTTTGTGTCAGATTTTTTTATCCTAAAGTTCAATTTATTAATACTGCTAAAACAATTAGTGAGCACATGAAAGAGTATAAATAGCTACAATAAACCCAAAAGACTGATTTGAAATGTCTTTTAAGAAGGCAGAACTTGGTTTAGAGAATTGTATAGTGTATATGGCTCATGCCTTGCACATTGTCTCACAGGTACCATTTCTAGCACTAACTATAGTTCCCTGGATACCATGGGAGTGATGTCTGAGCACAGAGCCAGGTTTAATGGCAGAGCATCACCAAATATAGCCCATAACAAAGCAAAAAAAATCTGCCAAAGTAGATTCTACCAAGATTTCCTGTATTTCTGAAAGCAGCATATAGCTCAGTGGCAAATATTCATACCAATATTTGAAAACATACTCAATAAGAATCATGTAACCATTTCTTTGTTAGGTATAGAAGAAGCTTGAGTCCTCTTTTTGTCCCAAGCTTTTAATGCCTGTGATAAATTTAGTATTAGAAAATGATTTTATGTATCTTATTTGGCTCAAAATTAATAATGAACTGTTTTGAGTTTGATGTTAATTGTTATATCCCTCTGTTTGCAAATGATGGAATAATTTCCTTTATGGAATTCCATCTGCTATTACATTCACATTTTTAGTAAAATTTTTCATCAAGTTGCTGTCATTCATTATTTTAAGACTGATATGTCTACCTTGATTGACAATTTCAAGAGCTAAGATTTATACAATATAAAAGTTGAACTATTGTGACAACTGAAACCAAACTGTCCTCCAGTTATTTTATCTTGCCTTAAGGGAAATTAGTTATGTAATGAAAATGTGGCAGAAATGCTCGAGGCAAAGAACTTATGGCAACTTATGCAATATCAACATAGCTCTCCTGGTCTCAGATGAGGAGACTTTCCTATAAAATATGTATTATCTGAAAGAAGTATTTGAGAAGATGGTTATAGTTATTGGGACTAGAACTCTCACTTCTTTGTCATGTTTCCAGAATAATTATGGATATTAGCTTGAACCAGAGAATTTCAGTATAATTTACTTTTGATGTCTAGCTAATGACATCAGTCCCATTCCAAGTATAGAACATTTCCAATATACTCTCAATTCTATCACCATGATAATTTATATTTCATTATGAACAGCTGCAGTATTTAATTAAACAGATTACAAGAGATACAACTAAGATGAGATAAAATTAGTCTCCAGTTTTATGTATTAGAAGTAGAAATGAAAAGGAAAATTAATTTTCATAACTAAAAATATTGGCTAAGTGTCAATGTTATTTCTTGGTTTACCAAGGTTTGAAGATTGGCTCAGATTCTTTTTCATGGATTCTTGTATGAAATACGTTGACTCTTGTATTTTAGATTGTGTGACAATAAAGTAGCTGAATTAAATGATCTGACATTCTAATTTGTTTGCTCTGATATTGATGAAACATCCCATTAATGTGACCATACGAATGGTGGGCAACTCAATCTAGTTCAAAATAGAAGGAATTCTCTATCCCTGGATTTTTATACAAGAAAATGTTTTATTAAATTCATGTAAATCTATGAGCTAATTGAGAGATATTCTAATTTAGGCTGTGACAAATTAATTATTCATTTTGACCTTCAATTTTGTTCTGTTTCAGACTATAATGAGAATAGACATTAGTATAAAATAGAAGTCCGGTATTTGTATTATTAAATATTCTATGCAGAGCGGGTTCTAGTTTCATGGAGATAACAATCATGACAGTGTACTCCTGTACAACAAATAGAACTTGAATGAATATTTGTTGAATGGATCAAAACTCCTAACTTGTATTTTTCCTTTATTCACATAAAATTTTATATTTTCTGGTTGATTTTTACTATTTATTTAATGTCAATAAGGCTATAAATAGTTTACATTGAAATTGAATCTATTGAATATATATGTATACACACATATCTGTATATGTATGTATGTACCAAGTATTGCACCTTTTAGAATCTCCAACTCTAATTAAATATTCAGAGATTCCTTTCATCTAAGATTTTGCTCTAATTTTGGCCTATAAAAATAAATCAAAATATAAAATAATACAATATCAAAGGTAGATTGCTTCTAAAATTCTTGGATGAATTTTAGAATCCTTTACTGCAGGTGAGGAGTATTGAATACTTAGCTGATCAACACTTGTTCTCAGTGTAAAATAACAAGTCACACAAATAGAAAAAGTGAGGGGAAAAAATGTTTCACGTGTCTGGAAATTGTTGGAGAAAATAATGTGACAGTCTGGGGCCAGAGATAGCACAGCAGTAAGATGTTTGCCTTGCACAGGGCTGACCAGGACAGACCTCAGTTCAGTCCTTGGCATCCATATGGTCCCTTGACCCAGGAGCAATTTCAGAAGTAACCCCTGAGCATCACCAGATGTGGCCATCCCCAAATAATGTTGTAGTCAATTTTAGGTCAACTTTGACTTATTTTTTATAATTCCTCTTCTCCTCTCTTTTCTGTTTCTTTTTTAAAGATAATCCAATACAAAATAAGGAAGAAATCAGTACTTTACTTGTATGATGTGCCATCATTTTCCTTCAATGCTTTTGTCCTTCATTACTGTCTCTTAGAGCCAAGGTTCAATTAGGAAAGTAATACTAACAGGAATCTCAGTCAGTTCATTCAGTCACTCAACATTATATTATAAAAGTAGAATAAAAATGTGTTATCTTATATCATTTACAATATAAAACTATATATTCAATTATGAGAGCATTATTCTAGGACTTTTCTTTGAGACTTTATGTTCATTTTTTTCCCATGGCTGGTGATTACGATCAGAGGTTGACACATATGAAGTTTTCACTCACTCACTGAGACATATTCCAAGCCCATATTTTGTAATTTGTAAGTCTTTGAAAAAAAATAAAATGACCTCCTCAGTAATTTTTGCTGATTCTTTTTGAAGTCCACAACTAGGAGAGTGAGAATAAGCTATAGACAATGCCATGGATCAATTTAATTAACCCATCTTTATCATTTTTCACTTTCATCAGTTTTATCTAATAGTATTTTCTGTGATCAAAATATTCTTTGTTTCTGCTGTCTAACATGGTAGCTAATTGTGGCTATTGATATATTCAAATATGACTAGTGTAACTTAGAATTTGAGAATTTAAGTTGATATACTTTTAAATTCATTTTAATATGTACTTCATGAAACTAATGACTTCCATGTTAAACAGCGCAACAGGGGGCCCGGGAGATAGGATGGAGGTAAGGCGTTTGCCTTTCATACAAAAGGTCTTCGGTTCGAATCCCCGTGCCCCATATGGTCCTCCGTGCCTGCCAGGAGCAATTTCTGAGCATGGAGCCAGGAGTAACCCCTGAGCACTGCCGGGTGTGACCCAAAAAACACACACACAAAAACAAAACAAAACAGCGCAATAGGACGATCTAATTCCTGACTTGGAAAATCACCTTTAGGATTATTTCATAGCTAAAGTTTAACCCAGATATTATCACTTTATACTATCATCACCTTGGTTACTTAGTATAAAACAAACATCACTGCTTTCAGCAGAGGGTACTAATTTTCCTTTTGCCTCTTTGTCTCTCTGATAATGTCTTTATCATGCGGTGGCCAGATGGAAAACTTAAACATACATCACTGATATTATATCACTTCCCTGATTAAAAATATTATTTTCTTGTAATATTGCTACTATAAAAACTTTCACATGATTCTTGAAAATAAAGCTAACTTATTTTCTTATAGTAATGAAAGTCATAAAACTGACATAGTTCTTACTAAACTATCATTTAGGTGTCTCCAAACTATAGACTGAAATTGTACCAAAGAATTTCATATATATATATATATATATATATAAGTATATATATACACACATATATATTCCCTATATATAGAGAGATATATAAATATCTGTATGGTTTTTTGGTAAAAATTATATATATACACATTTTCCAGCTTTCATAGTCCATCAACTTTTTAATGACTTGTACACCCCATTAGCCATACTCAGACACTAGTATGGTATGGTTTTGATCAAATCCTATCATCATTTTTCTTATATCCACAAGCAGCTCCAGAGTCGAGGAAATTTCTTGAATTTTAATATTTCATGTGGCTATATTGGATCTATCTAGACAATCCAGTTTAATCTATGGCAGAAAATACAATTTAAGCAAACCTAAAAGTACTTTTTCAAAAATTGCCATTTTAGCAAACATATTTTTCAGCATCTGTTGATTTAGAGATAGATACCTGAGAGAGGTTGATCGTCAGTTGTTTTTATCATAGTATTCTAATCATATCCTTGACCTAAATATCTTTCATAGCCAGATCCTTTTCTTGGAACTTTCCACAAAGAGAAAAATACTTCACTACCTTTGAACTCTCTTCTATCACTCTACATACTCTTCTCACTACTTCACAGTACTCAAATATGCCCTATTTCCTTGTCAGAACCCCATTTCTGATTTAACCTCTCCTCTATTAGACACAGAACTTTTTTGTGTCATTTTTGCAGAAAAGGGAGAATCAAGGAGCATTACTAGTGATACTAGGCTAACAGGGACCAGTAGTTAAATGTAGGACCTGAGGCGGGGGGCCTCGGGGGCAGCTATATCAGGAAGTTCTGCAAAGCAGCAGCAGAAGCAGGTGTGGGGCAGTTCCCCCTCTACTGTAGACTGCAAAAGAGAAAAAGGGTGGCAAAGCCTGTCTTAGGTTGTTGTTGTAGACAGACACCAAACTTACCCATCATTGGCAGAATCACAGCCTTGGTCTTTCCAAGAGGCCCATGCGGGCAAGTCTCTGGAAGCCCTCTATTTGCAGCTCAGCATCCTTTTTCTTAATTCTGATATGTCTGTCCTGTAATGTTGTCTTGACTTCTTTTAAGAAAATCACCTCCTTAGAAAATTGGGCCCCCATTCTGGCTGGTTATGGGATGGTGGATTTAAGTGGACTTATTAGGCTAACCTCTCTGCACCATAGTCTTCAAATTAAAGACTGACCTGATGTCTGACGAGCAGGCTCTCGAGACGCACTCCGTGTCAATGCCTTCAGGTTAAAATCCGTGCTTCGAGCCCCATGCTGGGCGCCACCTGCGACCACCCAGACCTGCCGGCAAGGACGGGGGTTGCCAGTTATTCGTGGGTCACGAAGAGGACTTAACCTGTAAAAGAATTGGGGAGGGAGGACAAACAGGACTCAAGACAAAATTCTAATCAAGAGCCGTTTATTGCAAAGTTCACAGAGCTTATATAGTACCGGACCACATAGAGGCAGGGGGGTATGCCTGGGGAAAGAAGTATACACGTGCCAGATAACATGAAGGCATTTACCATTAAAACATTTACAATTACCCAATGTTCTTGCTAAACATAAAGTTAAACCTAGATCTTAACTTATGCTTGAAAGGTCAACAGAAGCAAGACTGGCAACATAGTTGAGCAAACCTCCTTAGGCATCCTGTTTGGCAGCACAATTTGTGTTAACTTTGTCTTGTGTTTTACTCATTTCCTAAGTCCCTGGCAGGGGGCCTTGAGGGCAACTATACCAGGAAGTTCTGCAAAGCAGCAGCAGAAGCAGGTGCGGGGCTGTCAGGTCCCTGACACTACTAGGCTCTGAGATGCCAGGGACCAGGGCTACTCAGGCAGAGCCAGAAAATCTTCAAAGATGCACCTGGAGATGTTTGAGAGGTCATGTAGTATTGGGAAAAAACATGAGTCTAACTCTTGTACTCTCTATCCAATTTCTTTTCCATGCCTTATTGAACATATTATTGAAATGCTTCTTATTTGGAAATTAATTAACTGAATATCTTCACTAAAAATACAACATATACATAAAAAAACAAAGTTATCACAGATCAAAATTTAAATTGGAATTTTGTAACTTTTTATCACGGAACTTATTATTCTCTGGTATTATTAAATAATAATATTTGCCTTTGTGAATTATCCCCCCCAAAAAAGTAAGCGGTTACAAAATAGCTATCTATTAGCTCATTGTTTAATTCTTAACAGATATAACAGTGTAGATGCTCAGTAAATGTTTTGACTGAATGAATAAAAGAGCAATGTCGATATATAGTGTTTGTATAAGTATGGATGCTAATCTAGTAATTCTGATGATAACATTTGATTTACTAAATGTTAGTAGATTAAAAGGATGTGTTTACTCAGGGATAGCTTTTCTTTTCTTTTCTTTTCTTTGAGAATGTGGGGTGGGCCACACCTGGTGGTGCTCAGGGGTCACTCCTGGCTCTGCACAGAAAAATTGCTCCTGGCAAGCCCTGATGATCATATGGGTTCTGGGAATCTAACCCGTATGGGTCCTGTGTAGGCCATTTACAAGGCAAACGTCCTACTGCTGTGCTATCACTCTGGCCCCTATTATGTTTTGTGTCTTGTGTTGTTTGTGTTTTGCCCAATGGCACTCAGAGGTTACTTCCTGCTCTTTGTGTTGTGTTGGTTTTATTTGTTTTGTTCTGTGATCATGCCAGATGGCATTCAGGGTTTTCTCACAGCAGCTCTGAGCTCAGATATTACTCCTGGCAGGCTGGAGGACACTATTGGATGCCTAGAATAGATCAAACCCGGATTGGCTGTATACTAGCAGACGCTCAACCAGTTGTGCTATTGCTCTGGTCTTCAAGGATACCTTATATTCATTTTGATGATTATCAAACTGAATTCTTAAGTTAGGTTAACTATTGAAATGATTTTTGGAAACAAACTATTATAACCTCATGATTATCCCTGAAGGGAGAAACTATATTGCTCACTGTACCATATAAATGTACTGAGTTATATTTTATAAGAATAAGATAATTTAAATAAAAGCAAATGGGGCAAACATTGTATGGCATGTAAACTTAAATTTATATATTTAATATAATATTTTATGAGAAATTTTATTTTTATTTTTATCACAGTGGATTGAAAATCTTTCAGAGTAATATTTTAGATAGTAAATCCATTTTAATGATTAAAATTGTATACTGCATCATTGCAGAAGTCTCTAAATTCTTACTAATGACTGTACATGAAAAATACACTAATTGCTGCCATGATGATCTTCAAATTCATTAATTGGAAGGCAAAGTCTGACTTTTCTTAATTACATATTTATAAAGAATAACAAGATGCTTTCAAACTTGCACAAGTTAATGTCTAACATATATTTCTTATTCTGTATCATATACTATAGGATTGAAATATGTGAAAACTATACTAAGTATGGAATTGTTATTGCAATGAAGCATTTAAAATATTTTATAGTTGATACTCTGTTGTCTTTGAAGGATCTATTTTATTGACTGTAGACCTAGATTAGCTTTATAAAATTTTCTTTATCTGGAATGAAAGTATAAGTGGAAGGAAGGAAAAATGCAAAAGGAATTTCATAGGAGTGAGTGTTGTCCTTATTTTCGAAATTTAAATAGGAATTATAATCATTTCAAAAATATAAAAATCCAACAGTTAAATAAAAATAAATTATTGCCATTAAAACTCTCATTTTATTTTAAAGTTTAGATTGCCAAAAACTTTTTATAACACTATGATCATTAATTTAAGTGGACGCATACAGTATACTGTTTTATAGTCCTAGGTCTTGTTACTTGTCTAAGATATCATTTAATTGTACCTTCCTTAACCCTAATAATGTCCTGGTTTCAATAACATGTTATTTATTCATCCCAATACTCATTTATTTTCTTTACAAAAAATACTTATCCATATATGCTGAATATGTTTTCAAAAACATATTTTTAAATATTGCCATTGCCAAATATATATATAACAATTCAGTTTATATGAATTATGGACTTATAAACTATTTATTTATTTAGTTAGTTTTTGGGTCACACCCGGCAGCGCTCAGGGATTACTCCTGGCTCTACACTCAAAATCTCTCCTGGCAGGCTCAGGGGAACATAGAGGACTCCTGGATTCAAACCACGGTCCTTCTGCATGCAAGGCAAATGCCCTTGCCTCCATGCTATCTCTCTGGCTCCAACAATTTATTAATTTCTTTGAGATATGAACTATTTGTCCAAAAAAGCAGATGAATTCTAGATATATTTAAAGAAATATTAGGTTAAAAATCATGTCAAATTTCGTAATGTAAAATTCTAAAAATAAATATAGATTAACACATATAATATATAACTATAGAAATACATCTTTTTCAATAAACTAAAATAAAAAGAGAAATACATATTTAATAATGCACAATGGATTTGGTCATACCTATACTTATCTAGAGAGTTAATTTGCATAGGACTTCCTCTGGCATGAGTGCCTTTGTATGGTGATTGAAGAATAAAATATGATAATACATGTAAAAATAATTTAACATTTATTTTGTTTTTTAGACCACACCTTTGACGCTCAGGGGCTACTCCTGGCTATGCTCTCAGAAATCGCTTCTGGCTTGGGGGACCACATGGGTCACCGAGGGATTGAACCATGGTTCGTATTAGGTCAGCTTTGTGCAAGGCAAGCGGCCTACTGCTGCACCACAGCTCTAGACCCTAACTTTACAAATTCTAAAAGTTTCCACATGGTTATAAATTGTTCACTTTGACTCTCTAGACAATGTCTTTTTCTTATTCCTTCTTTAATGTTTCTTTTTTTTCTTTCTTTATGCTAATACACATCAGGATCAAAACTAAATAAAGGTATAAAGTTGACAATGGATCAGAGCATCCTTGCTTCTATGTCAATCACATTCTAGTCCAGATACATAGAAATAGAGTGAGTTAAATTAACAGGGGTTTAGGTAATTTTTCTTACTCATGAATTTCCTCAGCTGGATTCTCAGCACACTGCACTACTAGGAGTGGATCCTGGAGCAAAGAGTAAATCCTGATCAGTGTTGGTGTACACATGCCAATGATAAACAAAAAAAAGTACTTAGAATTTACTTTTTTTTGGGGGGGGGGTCACACCCGGCAGTGCTCAGGGGTTACTCCTGGCTCCATGCTCAGAAATTGCTCCTGGCAGGAACGGGGGACCATATGGGGCACCAGGATTTGAACTGATGACCTTTTGCATGAAAGGCAAACGCCTTACCACCATGCTATCTCCCGGGCCCCAGAATTTACTTTTAAAATCTTATAAATTCATCCCAGATGTATTTATGATGACCTGTAATAATCTTTCAATAATTTTCATATATTGGTGTATTTAGTTTGTAAAATATAGTGCAGGGCCAGAGAGATAGCATGGAGGTAGTGCATTTGCCTTGCATAAAGAAAGACGATGGTTCGAATTCTGGCATCCAATCCTGAGCCTGCCAGGAGTGATTTCTGAGCATAGAGCCAGGATTAACCCCTAAGCACTACCAGGTGTGACCCCCCCCAAAAAAAAGTTAAAATAAAATGTAGCCCCCTTCAAGGTCTCAGAACTTCCACTCTTTTTGTATGCAAGTGTGATGATCCTCCTGTTGACACTCAGGATAAAATCCATATAAGAATTTAACAAAAAACATTTTGAGCATCAACAACAACAACAACAACAACAGCAAAAAGCATTTAACAAATAGTACCAAAACATCAGGACCCTTGTTCAATACTGGTATGATCCTGGTTCAATCCTGCCTGACCTGAGTTTATCCCTAGCATCTTAAATGGTCCCTTACCCCCACCCCAGGAGAGATATCTGAGTGCAGAATCAGGAGTAATTTCTGAAAGCCTCCATGTGTAACCCAAAACCAACCAAGGAAAGAAACAAAGATTAAAAAATATAATTTAATAAATAAATTGCAGGAAGGCCCTTACCACAGTCCAAAGGGATCACATGATAAAAATAAATGAAGACATTCAAGAAAAAAATTGCCTGCATTCTGTGGGTAGCCTTTCAATCCTAGTCACTGTTTCCTTTCAAATGCAGATGCTTCTCAGGTTAATGTAGTCCCATTTGTTTATTTCTGCCTACCCCTGAGGCAGTTGGCGGAGAGTTGGTTAGAGGGAAGAGGACCACAGGGAAGGTGACAGGGAAACTGGGGATATTGTTGGCCCGAAATGCTCATTGGTGAATGTTGCTTTGCTTTGTATTACTGTAACTCAATCATGAACATTACCTGTGTGTATGTGTGTATGTGGGTGGGTGGGGGGGGACCTTGTAACCACATAAGAACCTTGTAACCACAGTATTTAAATAAAAAAATTGTCTGAAATGATTCTGGAATTGAGCATCCATAATATGGGGAAATATTTCAGCTACAGGGTGACCATCACAAGAAAATATGCCAGTTCCTTATGGACTTGGCTAATGACAGCCAACTGATAGTTTTAAGCACTCTAAAACATAAGTGAAGATCTTTTTGCAATGTGTAGAATTTCCCTTCTGGCCCCTACTGTTAGGATCAGAGCAGAAAACTCTACCAGTGCTAAGAGTCAAGACCACCTCTAATAAAGTAAAATGCAAAAGAGAGTTTATTAAGCTGTAGCTGAGCCCAGTCTCTTGGAAGACATAGACCCTGTATGAAACTGACAGGCAGTTTATATATGGTTAACAGGTTTCAGCAGGTTTTTCATTTGTTAATACAAATAGTTTAACTTCCACAGTATACATGATCAGTTCAATTTTCAGTTTCACTCTCTGTGCCCATCCCTTACACAGATGTCTCACATTTCACATGTACTAACTCATCCCCCCTTATCTGGTAATACCATTTGGGTTGAGAAACAGAACAACCTTCATAATAGGCAAGGCCTTGACCACTCTATGATACAAGCTGACATTTTTTTATTGTGGTCAGAGTGAATTATAAATCTTTCACAGTAATATTTAAGGCACATAGTGATAATGAATGAGGGGCATTCCCACTAACAGTGTTGTCTTCCCTCCACCGCTATCCCCAGCATGCATCTCACTGCTCCCTCCTCTACCCCACCCCCCATAATGCTAGTGCAACAGTCCCCCTCTTGTATAGCTTGATGTAGATTGTGTATCGATTCTGTTGACCTTGACTTTGGATTTGGTATTCAAGTCTGATCATTTTTTATTTCCACCAAATGAACTTATGAATGTCTGGTCTTGGTTCTATCCATTTTTCTCCCTCCAATTATGAGACTGCTCAAGGTAGTTCCAGTAATGTGGCTCTATTGGAGATATAAGAAAAGATATGGGAGAAGTCTGTTTAGGTGTGTAAATATCCATTTGGAAGAAGAAAGGGAAAAAAGAATAAAAAGGTAACAATTCAAAGCAAGACAAGACACAAATAAGCAAACAAAAATACCAATAAGGGAGTAACAACAAAAGTACAAAAATGAAACAAAAGAATAAACCAAAAGCCAAAACCATCAGCTATGAAGAAACAAAAAAACAAAACAAAAACACTAAAAAAAGAAAAAAAAAACAGACCAGCAACTTCTTAAAAAAGTGTTGTATTAGGACCTGGGAGATAGCATGGAGGTAAGGCGTTTGCCTTTCATGCAAAAGGTCATCGGTTTGAATCCCGGTGCCCCATATGGTCCCCCGTGCCTGCCAGGAGCAACTTCTGAGCATGGAGCCAGGAGTAACCCCTGAGCACTGCCGGGTGTGACCCAAAAACCATAAAAAAATGTGTTGTGTTTCTTTTTCATTTTTTTTTGTTGCATAAGCATGGTAAATATTGGGGAAATTAGAATGGGAATTCCATTAGCTTAAGAGGTAGATGTTTCTCCGCCCTTGAGGCATAATGCCATGGGAACAACTACCGGCTCCACACTCACTCATTTACACACCCCAAAGTCTTTTTATGGTGCCAGAAAACTTTCTGTTCAGATAGGGGTGATGATTTTCCACCTCTGTAGCTGGAGGTTTGTTATTTGCATAGGTCATAAGGCAAATGCTAGAAGAGAGTTTTTTCTTTACAGTTTTAGGATTTCTGTTCCATCACTGTTGTTGTAATCAGTTTTCTGTAATTAGTGGACTTCGTTTTTGCTCAGATCCTAGGACAGAGCCTAGGCTATATATAATCTTTCAACATGGTTCCAGAAGTTCTGCTCAGTAGCAGTTAGCAAAGTCAGATATCTGGAATTAGATATCTAGGCTTTTGTATGAATCCCAAGACGAGGCCTAGTCTAGGAACTTCCTCATTGGTCCCTAGATAAGTTCTGTCCAGTCCATTTTTGTCAATGTCAGTCTTCTGTAAATAGCTATTTTGATATTTCCTTAGGGCAAAAGATGGCATGTCTCTCAATTGTATTATACTATTAGGATATGAGATAGGACAGCCCTCACTTAGCTAGAGTTGTTGCCATTTCCTCTTGTCAGGATGTCATGGTAATACTGGTTTAAGTTAGTGCCAGGAAAGCGTTCAAAGTTTCCCCAAGAGGAGTTTTGTTCCTGGTGCTGTTGCTGGGACCTGTGTCAGTTCCACGTCTGGAATCTGGGATTCTGGGTTGGATGGTCGCTGTTCAATCACATGGAGTCTAAGTTTGGTTCACATGACATATGTTTAGAGTGGGAGGTGAACCTGTATTATAAAAAGTATGGGTTCTTATCCCTAGTAGATAAGAGCTTGTTTCTGTGTATAACATTTCCCTTTATTTAGAGTGCTATGAAAAAGGATATGGTGACATATTATATTGCTGGTTCATTTAAAGGTGAGAATGATAGTCTGTACAATCTCTGTGCCCTTGACCTGAGCTTTTATCCCAGTCAAGACTTTTCTTGTAGGATTTCATACCATTCAGAACCAAAACAGGTGAGGTTGGAGAGAGAAAGAGGAAAAGAAAAAACATACATACATACATATATGTATAATAGAAGAAATAAATAAAATTGTATTTAAAAAGCCTTTAAAACAATGCTGTTTACAAGACTAACTTTTATTACTTTATTACTTTTGGTAATAAACAGACTAAGGTATTATTATGGAGGTATTAAATACATAAAGGAAATATAGGCTTCCTCATTGAGTCTTTTGAGATATTCTTGTGGGGGTAGAATTAGTTTTCTTTGTATAGGTCCTTCACATCTTTGGTAGAGTTGACTCCAAGATATTTGA
>PVKC010024893.1:0-16715 GCA_004027635.1 Crocidura indochinensis | reverse complement strand
ATCCTATCTCACTTTCAGTTTATTGTTGTTTTTTAATGGAGGGGATTGCTGGGATGTAAAGGTGCTACTCTGTTGTAGAAGTCAAACTTAGTGCTTTCACATATAAAGTGCACACTCCAGTTTTAAAATCTTTGCCCTCACTCTCAGTGTGCTTCTTAAGGTTGTGAAACTGAATGAGATCACTGGTATAGAGACTGAGTATAGCACACAAGATCACAAAGGAGCTGCCCATTCTTCATGACTGAGAAACAAAGTGGCCAAAGCATGCTGTGCTGCCAAGACATTACTTAAGTTGAGGGCTACAGATTGGTGACTGGATTTAGTAAGAGGGACCCTCAATTCCCTTGTGAAGTAGTTTTAAATGAGTTGTGGGAAGAAAGCTTGATTGAAGTAGGTTGAAAAGACAAGAGAGGAATTGGGAACAGGCTGTAGAGATGATGTTTTTGAGACACTTAACTGTGAAAGGAAAGAAGTAGGGCAGTGGTTCCCTACTTTCTGGAGCTTTTGCTAGTAACTTCTGGTGTCAGCTTTCTGGGAAAAGCTATTTTTGCTGAATCCTAGTTATTACCATTAGGATATTCCCCCTCCTCTTCTGACAGCTGTCATTTTGGGTTGCTTCTTTTCTTTTCTCTGTCAGTGCCTAACTTAGGACCAGCAGAGATCTTGCTTGCTTCCTAGTCATACAGGATGAACCAGCCTCTGTTGTTGGAATGAAGAGGTCTTCCAAAGCAGTTTGCCAGGAGTTATCAGTGTGAAGGCATTCTTCCTAAGTCTCTGGGCAGTGTTATGTATACTAAGAAAGAGAGCTAATATTTACTAGTGGTTTACTCTGCACCAGCAAAATCTATGTGTTTTTCCTTTCTTCAACCAGAAGAACTCACCAGAGTGGAAAGAGTTTCAGAACAAAAATCTCACATATAAAATAGTTGGCATTTGTTACCACCCTCTTAGTGCTTTATCTTGCCAGCTCATTGGAATGCCTGTGTATGTATGTTTACTGAATGCCTTTGAAATGCCAGCTTCCTTTACAGATCTGGGCACAGAGGTATTAGGAGTCACACTGTAAGTTACCTTTTAAAATACCATGAGTTTCTGAAAGATAACCTTCATTTAAAAAACAAAAACAATCACAGAAAGGCTAAATTTTGGGAAAATAGCAATCTAATGGAAATCCTCCCAAAGATCTTAAATCCTTAGAATTTACAGACCCCTTTTATCCATGGTTTCTGTTGTACCTTCTATCATTATTGATTTTTCCTGGTACTTTTTATATCTGCCTGATCATATTAACTTCCTTATGAATTGTTTGTCTTTTTACCTGTGTCTTTAGAGCAATACTATGTCAAACTGTTATTTCTTCCTTTCATCAGTTTACAGCATTTTAAAGGTAGATTGTGCTGTTGGTCTAAACACGTTGACAATGGCCCATTACAATATTTGAATTATAGTGTGGTTTTTCAAGAAAACATCTTAGTGTACTGTTTTCTTTTTATGTAAGCACTTTGCTTCTTCACTCATTTACATACCTCTAGAGAAAAGTAAATTCTTGAATTGGGCAGAAGAGAAATTTTGTTTTGAAATTATATATATATATATATTTTTTTTTTTTGGTTTTTGGGTCACACCCGGCAGTGCTCAGGGGTTACTCCTGGCTCCATGCTCAGAAATTGCTCCTGGCAGGCACGGGGGACCATACGGGGCACCGGGATTCGAACCGATGACCTTTTGCATGAAAGGCAAACGCCTTACCTCCATGCTATCTCCCGGGCCCGAAATTATATTTTCATCTAAGGTTGCACTGGTTTAAAATGTTCAACTTTGTTACATACATTTTGATTTGAAAAAAAAAAAAAGGACAAAAAATTTTGTTGACAAAACCTGAAAAGAAAGCTCTAAAGTAAAGGACTCTAGCCTGACAAGAGAACAGGAAGATATGATTACTGATGATTTCAATTTTCAGTAAATTACAAAGCATGTGTAATAGGTTTTGAAGAGATATGATTCCTATGGCATACTTCATGCTGTTTTCACGGATAAGTGTATAAGTGAAAAGGAAATGAATTGTCTCAGCCTGGCAAATATATACCATTTTTGGTGAAATGAAAATAAGTGAAATTGAAATGATTCTGTCACTCCTTACTGAAAATAAAACATATAAAAGTTTTTGTGTTTCTAGAAAACACTGCTCTTGTAGATTTTCTATAAAGATACATAATACTGAATCAGAGGTAACTATCAGACATAAGGGTATGATAGTGTTTTATGTTATTTATGGTACAAAGTTTGAAATGTACTTAGTAACTTAATGTTTTTTTCTTAAAATTCCATAGAACCTAGAAAATTTTAACCATGGGAAACAAATTTTATTCAAGTTTATTTAATAAGTTTATATCTCAAGCCTGTAAGGTAATTTTTTTTTGGGGGGGTCACACCTGGCAGCGCTCAGGGGTTACTCCTGGCTCTATGCTCAGAAAATTACTCCTAGCTGGAGACCATATGGGATGTCAGGATTCAAACCACCATCATTCTGCATGCAAGGCAAATGCCCTACCACCATGCTCCAATTTTTACGTTAAATTTTTTTTCTCTTTATTTTTATTAAGACACCATGATTTACAAAGTTGTTCACAGTGGAGTTGTTTAACACTAGTCCCACCACCAGTTTTATAGTCCCTCTACCAGTGCTCCTGCCCTCACCATACATACCAATTAGCCCCCCCTTGGCAGGCCTATAACAAGTTTTATTTCATATTTCTTGCTCCTACTAAACTTAAAGAATAGAAAATAGAATTTTCAGAAAAAAAATCAATATAAACTAACTTGTGATGATGCTTTGCTAAGTGATTTTTACTAATATAAATGAGAAAATTATTTATTGAAAATGTATAAGATCTAGGAGTAAACATACCTTTCTTAATCTAATGCACTATTAATGAGTGCCACACTCAGGGTCTCATTTTGGGAAGATTACCTTTCTTTACTGAAGCTCTTCTAAGGAATCTTACAAAACTGATTTCACGGCTATGAATTACCTAAACTGTTGCCTGTCCATGAAAGCTCTGTATTATTCCTTCAAATATAAATAATAATTTAACTAGTTAGAGTATTCTGGATAGTGCGATGTTCATTTTATTAAGTACCACACCATACTCTTTTGTCTCGCAGTTTTTCATTTGATAGATCTGCGGTACATTTTAATGGGCTTCCCTTTGTATGTAAGTTCCTGTTTTGATCTTGCTGTTTTTAGCATTAAATTTCTATGTTTAAATTTTTAACCTTCTGAGTACAATGTGTCTTGGAATTTTCCTAGTTGAGTTAATTTTGATGGGACTTTTCTGACTTCTTGGATGCTAGTACCTATAATCCTCAACTTGGAGAAATTCTTATTGTTAATTTTTTTTAACTTTTTTCTTTTCAGACTATTTTCTGCATTTTGCTTTTTCCTATCAGTTTCTTCTTTCTCATCATGGAGGTCTTCGATTTTTTTCACTCACTTTTTAATTCCACTATTCAGTGTCTGTTGATTTTAAAAAATAGTATCTAGTATGTTCTTCATTTTTGTCATTTCTAATCATGTATTTTTTCCATTTGAACTCTTATGCTTTCTTATGTTTTGCTCATTACTCATGCTATCATTTCTTTTAACCCACTGAACATCCTCATCATGGTGCCACTAAACACATTGTATGAGAATTTGCTGGTGCTGTTTATGTATTTGATGATGTTATTTTCACTCACTGAAATCCACTTGGTGGATTTCTATGTATTTTTCTCATTGATTTTTTTTTTTTTTTTTTAGTGTTTTTACTGTGCTGGCTGTGTGTCTTTGAAATTAGACACCCCTGGAAGATTTTTAGGGATTAAACTGGAATTATTCTCTCTTCTCTGGATTTACCAAATGACAAAAGGAATGCTGTGAGCAGCTATTTGTTGAGTAGATCCATTGTATGACTGTTTACATAGCTTCAGGACCTATGGTATGGGCCTACTTATATGGCACAAGTTATGTATGGAGGATGCTGGGGCCTAGCCTGTGGAAAGGGTTCTTCCTCCCATTCCAGATTAGTTCCCATTTTGCCATTTGGAGTTAACTACAATGGTAAAGCAGTAAGCAGAAAGGATAGAAAGGTTTGAAATGAAGCTGGGAATTCAGCTGGAGATAAAGTTCTTAAAGCCTGGTAAGGAAATGTGGATTTTGAACTTCATTCTGAGAGAAAAGTCGGAGAGAAAAGATAAGCAGTTAAGGAACCATTGTCATTTTTGTGGTTTTTTGAGGGAAGGGGTAGGAAACAGGGTTATTCCCAAGTGCTCTAGGCCCCAGCAGTGCCAGGGATTAAACCTGTGGCTCTGAGATGTAAGTCATGAGTTCCAACCCTTTCATGAGCCATTTCCCAGATCAAAGGTTTATATTTTCTAAAGATTATGATAGATGGGCTAGACAGAAACTTTTAAGGCACTTAACCTTGCATGCAGCTGACCCTTGCTCAGCACCCTATATGATCCTCTCACCCCTACAAGGAATGACCCCTGAGCAGAGTCAGAAGTAAACCCTGAATACAGCCAGGTGTGACCTAAAAACAAAAATAAAAACAAAACAAAGATCGCCATGGGCAAAGAACTTGAACAGACATTTTTTTCCAAAGAAGATACACAAATGGCCAGCACACAGTTGAAAAGATGCTCAAGAGCATTAGTGATGTAAATACATATTAAAACCACAGTGAGATAGCTCTGCATGTTCATCAAGTTATTATTAAAAACAAGCAAATGAAAATGGAAGATAATAAATGTTGACCATGATATTATCTACCTCAGTAGACCCTTTCTTGAGTGCCCAGTTTAAATTTCAGCTGTCTTATGCACATTTACTCACTCACACTCACTGTATCACATTCATTGCACTCCTACATCCTTACTCTATTTATCCTTTTATTTTAAGGAATGTTGAATTCAATGTGAAGAATTGATTGGTTTTATCTCATACTTGCTAGAAGGAGAAAAAGGATACAGGATTTTACTAATTTTGACTAGAGATGTCTGAGTATGAATCAATCCCAGAATTAAAATTTTATATAGTTGGCCTTTTTCATTCCTCTTCCAACTATAAAATTTGAATTCCTTTCCCTTTTTCCCATACCTGACTTCAATTTTTTGGCCACCTACTATATTCAAATGAACTAATGAAACTTTTTTTAAATGTCAAATTATTCAGTCAAATTATTTGTTCACCCATTTTGTGAGTTTTTTTGATACTATTTATATTAGGATATGGGAAGCTAGAAATAGAAATAATAATAAATGAGTAATAAGCATTCCACTTTAAGAAACTTTCTATTGCCATTAAGTTTCTGAGTATCCTTTCACCTTTGTCCAACATTATTTGTGGGTTTGTTTGTTTGTTTGTTTCTTTTGCCTTGCTTTCCCTCTCATCCAGCTGTGAATGTCTGTGAAAAAGAAGTCTGTGGCTCCGTACAGACCATATCTGATTGCTGCTTGTGCAGAGTATTGCCACTCTAGCAACTGACATCATAGGACCCAGCAGGAACTATATCACAGCTGTATCTTACTCTGGAGTTAAATTCAGTGTAGATGTTTTATTTTTCAAAAATGTATACTTAAACCATAATACTTGCTCCAGAGAGGTTTGCTGAAGCTCTCCTGCTAGTTGGTTCAAGTCTTTGGTGTCCAGATCTGCAGTCTTTTCTCAGGATAGACTTTTATTATATAAATCTTTATAAAGTTGGCCCTTTAGGTTGACCTTCAGGTATAAGACATACAGCTTTTGTTTAGTGCTTGAAAGGAGAACAAAAAGTACATCTGAACAGAGCCAGGCTTTTCTTTTTGTTGAAATCTTGTATCTGCTTTATACCATATGAGTGCCTGGAGGCATCTTAAAATGGACATGATTTTATAAATCTTAAATAAAAAATAAATGCCTTATAGGCTTGGGATTTGCAAGTGGATAAAAGCTATGTCAGTGAATATGTTGAAATATAGTAAGGTTTATTGTAACAAAGTAATTTATCAAGAATATGACCTGTGGATTACAAGCCTAATCCATAAAATAGACCTCACTGTAGAGCAATTCATATTAATTATATATAATTATGTGTTATATTATATTTAGTTGTATATATCACATGATCATATATAAATATTATAGATTACAATTATTTATTATACCATCACTATTTCTTTTTTTTTTTTTTTTTTGGGTTTTTGGTTTTTGGGTCACACCCGGCAGTGCTCAGGGGTCACTCCTGGCTCCATGCTCAGAAATTGCTCCTGGCAGGCACGGGGGACCATATGGGGCACCGGGATTTGAACCGATGACCTTTTGCATGAAAGGCAAACGCCTTACCTCCATGCTATCTCCCGGGCCCCACCATCACTATTTCTTAACCCTTACTAGTTACCAAAAATTTCTTAGACATTGAGCAAATGCAAAAAAGGAAATGATGATTAGAGATATTTCTCAATATCTATAAATGTCTATCATATATATGGCACTGAATTTAAATCACTTCCATGCTTCCCAAACAGTCAGGAGTAGTCCTGGTGGCCTCTGAACACCACTATTCGTTGCTCCTTAAAAAAAAGAACAAGATTCAGACCACAATGATGTTTCATGTGGGAGCAAATAGAGGGTGCAAATGTCTTGCATTTCTGTGTACCACCTATATTGGCTCTGGTACCCCGGCCTTTTTTTAATTAATACCTCCTGAGCTGTCCAGGAATTCCTGCTTTTATATGGAGTCTGTATAACAATGCTAATGATCACTTATTAAGCATAGATGTTAATACAAAGCCTCCACTTTAAGAGGAAAGCACTATAATGACTTTGACACTTCTGCCCCTTCGTTCTGTGAGGAACCTTTTAAAACTGGCACCAAGAAGTTTCTAGACATGTTTATTTCTAGACATATTTATTGAGATTGTGAACTCAAATATAGCACGGAATTTTTTAGTAGCATCTTGAGTCTAATTTCATACAGAGCCTAATACAGAATTGTTTTTAAATATCTTCAATTTAATAATTGTAGTTAAATCACATCTCTCAAAATTGGTTGGCTTTTATTTTATTTGTAGTGAATAAGTCCAACTACTTATACTCCTATCATTTGGCTTATAACCAAGTACCTGAGCAAATGGTCATCAAATAAATATCTTAGAAATTAATAGAATTTTAAAACCAACCATAAATGATTTATAGATTGGTCTTGACCACCTGCACTTTTGTCTTCAGTTAACATAACTAATCAAAATTTGGCTGATAGAACATAATTCTTTTTTAGAGGAAGATTTAGATTTATTTATTTGAAGACCGAAGATGTTGGGGCCAGAGCAGTAGCATAACAGGTACTTGCCTTGCATGTGGCCAACTCAGGTTTGATTTCCTGGATTTCCATATAGTCCCACGTGCCCTGCTAAGACTGATTCCTAAGCTTAGATCCAGGAGTAATTCCTGAACACTGCTGGGTATGGCCACCAAATCCCCTTTTCCCAAAGAAGAGGATGTTTATAATACTCATTTGAACCCAGATACAAATATTAATTAATATTATATATGTTAGTGACATTTATACTGTTAGCTAAATATACAGGTGATTAAAAATTAAGAAAACAAAGAAAAGGGGACTTACTAAGTTTATATTTTATAGTATATAGATAATAATGTTGAACATCAAAATTACTCCTGCTTATATACGAGAAAAGTTAATATAGATAATACCTGTCATTCCTAAAATGTACTTGGATTTCAGATTTAAAATGATAATGAATGCTTTTTATTATTTCTCCCACACCTCCCACTCCATTTTCTTTTAATGTTAGTGTTGGCAGTGCTTGTTCTCTTTAGAAACATCTAATTTACCACAATAATTTGTAATTGTGTGATTTCAAAATTTATTTTTTTATTTAAAAAAAATAGGTGCATCAGTAGGCATTAGGTGCATAGGAACAGATTCCTATTCCAGCAACTTTTTTTCTGCTCAATTGATACTTTCAGTTCTTTGAATTTGCAAAGAAGGCTCTAATACAGTTCAGATGTTTGGTTTTACCCACATTTCTATTGGTAAGGGTACTGATTAAGCTATTAAAGCAAGAGGCCAAATACTCTGATAAAAACAAGATTCTTCTTCCACTTAACAGTCTGAAAGTGTGAAGCTTAATATGTAGACTCTCCCTCATGACCTAATGGAACCTCATGGGATGAGCCTCCCCCATAATTCCTCTAAGGAATGCCAGGATAACAAGGAACACATGCCTAAAATATTGCTATCAAGGTGTGGAAGTATTATTACTGATTTCACTTACTGTTTGTGAAAGCCTGGCTACTGCCAAGGAAGCTGGAAAATGTAGATCGGTTGTTGAGCCATTTCTCATCTAAAATTTGCTGAAGAAAGATCAAATTTTACAGCTCTACTACTTCATTTTTATTTTCTCTCTCTCTCTCTCTTTTGATTTTAAAATAGAATTAAGTGTCATGTTGGTACATGGATGCTAAAGTGGAGAACTTTCCCTGATACTCTTCTTACCTAGCCTCTTAGAAGTAAAACTGTTATATCCACATTCTGTGTTAAAAATGAAGATTAATGGGGTCCAGGAAGATAGTATAATGGGTAGGGAGCTTGCCTTCTACTCAGCCAACCAAGGTTTGATCCCTTGTACTACACATGTTTACCTAATCCTCACCAGTACACCCTAAGCACAAAGCCATAAGTAGCACTTTTGTTTGTTTGTTTGTTTGTTTTTGCTTTTGTATCGCACCGGCATTGCTCAGGGTTTACTCCTGGCTCTGTGCTCAGAAGTTGCTCCTGGCAAGCACTGGGGACCATATGGGATTCCGGGATTCGAACCACTGTCTGTTCAAATCAGCTGCATGCAAGGCAAATGCCCTACTACTGTGCTATCTCTCTGGCCCCAAGTCCTGAGCACTTCTGGGAGTGGTTCACCTCCTGCTCCCTCAAAAGAAATTAGACCTTCAGAATAAGTAGAAATGGATATTATTACTCTTTGCTTCTTCGGTGATCGATGTAATTTACCTATCTCTGAAATATGTCAAACAAGAGACCTGCTGGCCATTCTGGAAGGATAATAAAAGGAAATGAACTGAGATAAATTCCAAGTGTCAATATCCAGTACTTTATAGTGGAGTGGCATTTCTAGTCTCAGTAACATGACCATTATACTCTGATACCTAGTATACCTAGGAGTTCATTTGTCGCCTTGCTCTCTTGTTGGAGTTTAGCTTCATCAGACACTTTTCTGAGTAGCATATAATTCTCTACGCACAGAGAAAGTACACCAGTCATTCACTCTATTAAATTTCTGATTCCTATGAGAGTGAATTTTCTCATGATTAAAAAAAATAAAAAGGTAGTTTAAAAATTGTAGTGATAGATTTCTTCCTCCTCTAGGAAATTAGTTTCTCATAATGATTTTGTCTTCTATTGAAATGGTTTAACTGTAGTCATTCTGGGATGTGCAGATCTGCCAACATGCATTTTTTAACCTATGTGACAAAATATTTTTACTGTAAATTAATCATTCTAATGCCTACTTCAATCTTCTTTTTTTAATTTAAATTTTTTATTTAAGGCACTGTGACTTACAATACCGATAATGTAGGCTTTCATGGATTATCACACCAGCACCACATCCTTTGCAAGTAAATGCTTTGCTTCAATATTGTCCCAGTGTCCTCACCCTACGAAACCCAACCTATTCTCCTAAGTCCTGTTTTCCCAAGTCCAGTCACCAGTAATACATATATAGCTCCTACTAACGTCCAATTGTCAGTTTCTATTGTCTTTGAGCATTTATTATTTTCTTATCGTGTTTCTTTGTATTCTAGGTTTGATAAATATTCTGTATTTTCTTTTCTTTTAAGTAACTTTACTTAGCATGATACTTTCCAGATCCATCCAAATGCATTATTTCATCTTTTAGCTAAGTAGTATTGCATTGTGTATATGTACCATTTTGAAAATAATCCAGTCATCTGTTTTAGACACTTGGGTTTTTAGATTTTGGCTATTGTGAATAGTGCTGCAAAAAATATAGGTAGGCATATATATCTTTTCTGAATAAAGTTTGGATCCTTGGGGTAGGTGCTATGGCATGGAATTGCTGGATCAAATGGAAGATCAGTTCCTAGTTTTAGGAGATCTCCATTTTGTTTTCCAAAAAAGTTGAATGAGTCGTATGAATTTTGCTGAAATAAGTTTGTTTCTGTGGTCTTTGTGGACAGGAAGGATACCCAGATTTAACTAATTTTCTCTTGTTTGATGTACTTCCTTTGTTCCTACCCTCTCCTAAATAGAAATAGAGGGAAGATTGAGTTGTTCTATTACTGTTGACTCATGTCATCATAATGAGTCTTGGAAATCTTTGCTAAAGGACAAAGATTATCATATTTTATGGTTTTATTTTATAATGGTTTTTTATTTTATAATGTTTGATTTTTGCCTAAATACTACCCAAATGTAGCATGAGATCAATTATGCTAAAACTAATTTCTGATTAGATAAAAGAAAACAATCTTCTATTTTTTATTCAGTGCGAACGTTTTCCAGAAACAACATAATTTTAACTAGAGTGCATTTTACATAAAGAGGATATTCTACATTCTGGAGACAAGCACATATCATCGTGGTTAAGGTAGCTCATCCTTTTATAAAAATTAAATTTTGCTGTATTCTAATACTATGCAAATAGTAATTTGTATCACTATTTTCTGGTAAGACTTGTCAATTTTGCTAATCATGTTTTTGTTCTCATGGACGCTATTCTTAATGGTTTTTGACTATATTGGGCAGTGCTCAGGGATTCCTTGCTCTGCAATTAGGAATTAATTACTCCTGGCCTGTTCAGGGAACCATGTAGGGTACCAGAGATCAAACCCAGGTCAGCTGCTTGCAAAACAAACACCCTACTTGTTGTACTATTGCTCCAGGCCTCAATGTATCTTAATCTTTAAAAGTTATTTATTGATATTTCTTGTTTCTGGTGCTGTTTTATTTGGAAATGAAATATTGGCCAATAGCCAGCTTTCTTTTATAGACCTTCTTCTGTAATTGAAATGCTTTGATCACCTACCAGATGAAAACTCTTCACTAGATAATCTTATTTTTGTCACTTTCATGTATGTTTTATTTATGACATTTATAAGGTTTATTGATAGTAATTAGTACCTGGAGAAACTGAAGTAGTGTCAGCCTATTCCTTGCTTTCTAAGTAACTAATCTAGTTTTGGAGAGGAAAGATGTCTTGTTACATTGTAATAATTGAAGAGATGTCTCAAAGCAGACTATGACAGATGAAAGGAATAAGTAAGGATCCCAAATGCAAACTTTGGAGCCATATTGTACATGTATCAGTGATTGTGAGTCTGCCACTCACAGCTATATATCTAAACAGTTGTTTGCCTTTTCTGTCTGTTAAACATAGACAATAATAGTACTGCATGACAACATTTTTATGAAATTTAAATTTGAAATTAGTTAGCTTATATATACAGCGCTTAAAACATGTATAAAATGCCTGGCACATGGTAAGCATGATGTTATAATAATAGGAGTGAAAAACACTCTAGGTCAAAATACTTCTTCAGTGTTATGTAGTTGATTAAGCTGAAACTTGAAGAACAGATCTAACTTGAGTAAATCTTGGAAGTAAATTTGAAGAAAGGCCTGCTGGGCAAAGCACATGGCTCTAATATATGTAGGTTGCACCATCCAGACTTACCTGATTCGTGCTAAACTGTCTATAGCCTGAGTATCTGAACTCTGGGCATAAAGGTATGCCCAACTTTTGGACTTTGAATACTGTTGTCAGAGGTTATGAATTAATCTCTGAAGGCAGAAAGTTATTTGCATGATTTTAATTTTGATTCCAGATAGTTTTCTAAATTATTGTAACACAGGCGGAAAAGATGGTGGTTTATCACATTATAGTCATGGCACAGGACTGAACTAGGATGGATCGATAACATGGAGATGAGCAGATGTCAGCAAGAATCATCATTTTTGGACTGAAGTGATAGCACAGAGGATAGGTCGTTTGCCTTGTATGCAGTCAACCTGGGACAGACCTGGGTCCGATTCCCGGCATCCCATATGGTCCCCAAGCCTGCCAAGAGGGATTTCTGAGTGCAGAGCCAGGAGTAACCACTGAGTGCCTCAGGGCGTGGCCCAAAAAACAAGCGGGGGAAAAAAAAAAAGAAGAAGAAGAAGCAGATTTCCAAACCTGGTATTCAGATTTGTTCTATTTTATAATGAGGGAAAACTTAATATCACGCAGTCTCTAAATGGAAAATCATATTTTTCTGGACATACTTAAATTGAGAATGTTTATCGGTCAGTTGGAAATGAGGTACTGATCTAAAGAGAGAGGTTATGACTGGAGTTAAAATGTTGTGGTCATCCTAGTATGTGAACTAGTATGTGTGCCATTCCTAGAATCAGGATCTCTGAGAGAGTATAGGAGGAGCTGGCCTATTTCTTAAGTAACATCTGGTTTAAAAGAATGTGACAAAACAGCCAAAGAATTAGGAGAAAATTAAGATAGTGTTAACAGCTTACATTTAAGATGAGAAGAGTTTGCCAAAGGAGTGCAGAGTCAGCAGTGTCAGAGGCCTAAAGTAGTTATTGGCTCTGGCAGTAAGGAGGCCATTAGTAATATTGGTGAGGGAAGGCTCAGCAGCTTATGTGAAACTAGATCCTGAGAAGGATGAATATGAAAGGAAGAGGAAATAGAGGTGACTGTGGCAGATTCAAAAATTATTTTTCCAGAATATAATAGATGTGTACATTTTCAGGCAAAAGTGGGAAGCCAATTCTTTCCCAAAAGTGGGAAGAATTGATTAAAGAGTTGGGAGGAGTTGGGATAAACTGGCAGGGAACTATAGTATGTGGGAAATTTAACGCAGAGCCTGTGGACTTAGCTTTTAAAAAGGAAGGGCTTCTCACACTCTAGGTCTTGGCATGGCATTTCATGTTCTGGACAGTGTGGACAGGATACCTTCCAGGTCTTTGAAAGCAGTACATGGAAAGACATGACAGAAAAGAGGAAGCAAATCAAGGTAGATCGTTAATAAATGAAAAGTGAAAATAAGCGAGTTAATGCTTGATAGATTATTTCTGAAACGAAGTTAGGAAGCAAGGTCATCAGACAAGGATGTTTGTGAGATGAGAAAGAGGATGTTTAATATCTAAGTTTTGAGCTTGATTCTAAGTATTTTGCACATATTATTATTATCTGATTTATTTGTCAGATCTATAAAGTGCTGTTTTCCCTCTATAAACTAACTGGAGGGATTATGGTAAGAAAGATGAATTTGCCTTAAACCATAGTAAGGACACAGTGGGAATTTGTATTTCATTTTAATTTGTTGGGATTTGGCAGGGGGAAAGGGAAGGTTGCACTTGAATCAAACTGGGGTTCTTATATATACACGGAGTGCATTGCTCTGCCCTTTAAGAAAAAGTTCCATGGTAGGAATTGAACTAAGAAATCTGATTTTCTCTGGAGAGAAAGTGCAGATGGCCAATCCAGCACCTCATATGGTTCCCTGATCCCTTCTGGGAGTGTTCTGTCAGAAGAAAACCAGGAATAAGCCCTGTCCACCACCGGGTGTGGCCCATAAACAAAAATACAAAAATGATTTTATTTGATTTCATAGGTCATATTCTTCAACAGTGGAGCTACAGCTCCCAGGCATTTCCTAGGCAAGTTCATTCAAAGGTATGAACTGAAAATTTCAAGCATTCAGAAACATTTAGAACTTTTTTATGTTAATGGTAAAAGTAATAAGATTTTTTAAAGGCCATGGATTTTTAATAAATAACTTGCTTTCTTATGCTCAAAGTAATAAGATTTATTAAAGAAAACTTAAAATATAAACAATGGAACAAAAGAATTTTATACCCAGACATAACCAGTGCTGACAGTTTTATATATTTCATGTATAGAAATGAAAAAGGTTTTTCTCCAAGCTTATTTTTCTTTTCACAAAATTGAATCTTGATATATGTATACACATATTTTGGTATGTGGCTATTATACTTGTACACATATATGTAGTTTTTATGAAATTTTCCTTTCAAATTTTATCAAGGGTATTATTTTAGGGGCTGTGAAACAGGTAGACCACTTCACTGAATCATGCCGATCTAGGTTCCATTTCCTATATCCCATGTCAGATCATCTGATCACTCTCTACCCAACTCTACCACCCAGGGAATGATTCCTAAGTGAAGAGACAGGAGTAAGCCTTGAGCACTATTGGATATGACTAAAACAAAATGGAACAAAAGTAATATTTTATGGCATCAACTGTACAATGAAATTTTAATATTTCTCTTTTATTTTAAAATTGGGTCATTCCTAGATTTTATTCTTATTAATAAAGCCACAAAGGTCAGCTTTCTTTGTAGTACTTGGGCTCATACATTAGCTAGGACTTTGAGTTTGTAAGTGATAAGAACCTATCTTGAATAAGCTGGGGTGAAATATATATATAGTAATAAGAAATGACAAGTATGTCTTACTTGGGCTTTAGCCAGGGACAGACAGCTCATATACCTCAAAACTTTTTCACTTCTTGTATCTGGTCTTTGTGCATGTTTTTCCCTGAAATCATCCTTTATATTCTGGGAAACATTCTGGGTAACTCCAGAGTCATAGCTCAAGCTTAGCAAACAGTTTAGCACTATTGCTTGCTTTTTCCCCCCAAACTTCTAATATGAAAATTTCAAACAAAAAAACTTGGCTATATAGGTTCTTACTGTAGTTGCTTTATCATGGGCCTATTCTTTAAGCTCTATTGTTTAAGTGCATCAGTGTATCTTTTAAGAATACATATCAGGGGCTGGAGTGATAGTACAGTGGGTAAGTAGGGTGCTTGCTTGCTTTAACCATACGACCTGGTTTAATTTCCAGTACCCTATATTGGTTCCATGAATACCTCCTGAAATGATCCCTGAGTATAGAACCAGGAGTAAGTCCTGAGTACTACTGGATGTGACCCCCAAATAAAGCAAAACAAATACATTTTAGGGCTGGGTACATGGCTTGGTGGTCAGTAGCCCTACATTTGATTCCTACCACCTCCTCCCATCACTGCCAGGTGTAGCCTTGGAGGCCTCCTATACCTTTGGATGTGGCCCTGGTGACTCCTAACATTGCTGGAACTATCAATATCTCATCAAAAGCTGATGCAGCCTGGTTGAATCAACTAATATGTAGCCTTTTTTTACTCAAGAGACCTACCCCCCCAAAGAACATTTCAAATTACAGATATTAGTATATTTCCATCTAAATACTTCAGCATGTTTACTGTTAACTTAGAACTCATTGCTTGCATTTTCTTTTGATATAAAATTTGCATTGAAAGATGTGTAGATCTTAAGTTTATATTCTCGGTTGACAAATCCATTCAATTCCTTATGAGGATCACATTGTGTGAGTCTAGAATTTAAAAAAATATTTTAGGGGGCCCGGGAGATAGCATGGAGGTAAGGCGTTTGCCTTTCATGCAAAAGGTCATCGGTTCGAATCCTGGTGCCCCATATGGTCCCCCGTGCCTGCCAGGAGCAATTTCTGAGCATAGAGCCAGGAGTAACCCCTGAGCACTGCCGGGTGTGACCCAAAAACCAAAAAAAAAAAAAAATTTAGGATGAGCTGGAGAGATAGCACAGCGGTAGGACATTTGCCTTGCACGCAGCCGACCCAAGACTGACAATGATTCGAATCTCGGCATCCCATACGGTCCCCTGTGCTTGCCTGGTGTAACCCCTGAGTGCCACTGGGTATGACCCAAAAACCAAAAGAAAGGAAATTCTAGGAATTGGCTTTGATTAACTTCGTTAAGGTGCCATCCCTGAGGTCACAATTAAATTAAAGCCAGCAACATTTCCCACACGTAATAGGATACTGGGTAGATGGAACTATAGATATCTGAGAAGACCTTCCTGTAAGTTGAATTATATTAATTCAATTTAGACAGCATGACTTTATGCTCTGCAAAAAGCATATATATTGGTTTTGTTCCCTTTAGAAAGTCACCTCTAATGTCTCAAGTAATGATTTCTTTATATAGCTGTACCTTATCATTTTTTCTTTAATTGATATGTTGAAATATATATGTCTTAAAACAGATTGTAAAATCTTGAGGGCAAAGACCAGTTCTTTTATAATCAACTATATTCTTCTATAATGGCATGTGACAGTAAGTGTTCAAATTCTTCCTCAATCAACCAGATCTTTTTTGTATCAATGGAGCTGTTTTTGTCTTCAAGCCAAAGAAACCCTCAGTTTCCTTGCATCTCTCAGTAGTACAAAACTCAAAGAGGCTTGGATAACAAAGACCATGCACTTCCTTACATAAAAGTGCTGTGAATGACCAGCTTTAGCATTGGTTAACCCTTGGCATATTAACATCACCAAGGAGCTAGTGATTTTCTTTCTTTTAACTCTGCCATCATTGCTGCTTTGTCCTTAGACAAAGTATTCTTTCTTGGTTGTCATATATACCCATCGTGACATCACATCCAGATGCAGTAATATCCCTGTCAAACTAAGAAACGTTTTCCAGAAGCTTCATAGCATAGCAATTTTTAATCATTTTGTACCTGCAGAACCATACCTATCTGTATACCCATCCACATTCTGGCAGTTATAACTAAGGTGGTTATAACCATTTTACACCCACA
>PVKC010024892.1:0-16717 GCA_004027635.1 Crocidura indochinensis | reverse complement strand
GCCTCGCACACACGATGGATGCACGGTAACGCTGAGGACACGGTCCCCACGCCCCCTTCTACACGGTGACCCCTGTTGACCCGCCACCCAGCCTGTCCTCACAGAGAGCTTGAACTCACTTAGTCCATGGTGAAGACTGGACAGGTTTGTGCTATGTCGGGGGTCAGAGGCAGATGGAGCTGACACCTCCCTCCACAGTCCTCGGCTTCCTCCTTGAGAATCTGGTGGGAGCTGCTTCCCTGGTCTCAGAACTGTTTATTATTGAAAGGCAATTGCCCTCAACTTGTTGCCTGAGGAGTTGAGCTGGGGAGAAACAGTGGCTTGTTTAGAAAAAGGGTCTCAGCAACAGAAAGCCAGGTTCCTTCAGGGAGAAGAGGGAGACCAGGGCAGAGCCCAGGCCCTATACAGGACTGGGGTTGTACAGTGTGAAGGCTGCTGGGCAGAGAGAGGCCCCCACCGGAGAGGTCTTCTGGAAGCCATTCAGGGAGGACAGGTGGGGCTCGGCCCCCTCCCACCAATTCTCTTCCCTTCCTCCTTGGTTGCATCTTGATGCTCAAATCAAGACTGTTACCAGAGGAGACATAAACAGTTCAGAACTGATTACTGTTGCCAGAAGCCAGCAATTGCTAGAAGCGAGAGCTGGATAAAACCTCCATGTTTTGTCTTTCAGAAGTCAAGCAAGCCCTTGTCCCTCAGAAGACAGCAGTGGAGAGAGGTCATCTGCGGGCGGTAGGAGCAGTCACCCTCTGTCTTCCAGACCTCTCCCCGTAAACCTCACCCGGACTCAGGTGTTTGAACAAAAAAGTCCATGAGGATCACAAAAGGAAGAAGGTTAAGACTCTGGAAGTTCTCAGAACCAGAGTCGGCTGTGCAGGCTGAAACCCTGCCCTCCAGAAGGGTCTTGGGACACCCCTTCCCTGCCCTGGTGCAGAACTGTCAACCTAGGCCCTGACCCAGGTCAGGCAGAGAGTGTCAGAATTCCAAGTTGCCTGGAGGAGGGTGTCGGAAGGACTGTTTGGAAGAAGTCTGTGTGGGGTTTTCAGGTAATTTCATGATTCCTCTATTCTTTTATTTTTTATTTTTTGGTTTTTGGGCCACACACGGTGACGCTCAGGGGTTACTCCTGGCTATGCGCTCAGAAGTCGCTCCTGGCTTGGGGGACCATATGGGATGCCAGGGGATCGAACTGCGGTCCGTCCTAGGCTAGCGCATGCAAGGTAGGCACCTTACCTCTAGTGCCACCACACCGACCCCATAATTCCTTTATTTTTAAATTAGACTTTAAAATGGCCATTACCTATCACCTCAGCTTTTTGAAGGCCATGACCCTCAGATGCCTCCATCTTGTATCACCCCAACATTGGAGGCTCAGAACAAAGTCTCCTTTTCAGGGAACCTTTTTAGGCTCTCCCCTCCCCCAGTCCCAGAGAGGCCTTCACTAACAAGGTGAAGTTCTAGCTTTCTCTCTCACGGTCTCTCTCTTCCTCTTCCTTCCACCCAGGTTCTCTCTCTTTCAAACTCCAATGTAGGGTTTCCTTTCCCCACTCAGACTTGAGACCTTCCTGATTTCTACCTCAGCTGTCTCCTGGCCCAGGCCTGGGTTTATGTGCACCCCAGGACAGGGGAGATGAGGAAGCAAGGGGGTGCTGTGGAGATCATGGGCTGGCTCAGGGCAAGGAGGAGCTGGATTATCCCAGTCATCCTGGCCATCATGCCCTCCCTGCCTTCCTGACACTGAGTTACTTGAGGCAGCTCTGAACCAGGGCTGCCTGGTGGGAGAAAGGCCTGCAGGGGAAACAGGAGACAGTGAGAGACTGAGAGTGAGAGAGCATTTCCTCCTGGGACCACAGGGGCTTCTGCCACTCCTCCCCTACACACCAACAAGTGCTCCCAGGGTCAAGATGCTCGCATTGTAGCAAGCGAGTTTGACACCAAAATGTAAGATTGTGTGACAGGACTGAGGCTGCCCTCACAGAAGGAGCCTCTTCTACATGAAGCTCCCTCTGTCCTGGGTTACTTGCATTTACAGAGGGCTTGGGGAGGCTGCTTTATTTGACATTCTCTACCTCTTCATGCAAAACTTCCTGCAAAGCCAGCAAAATATTTAAACCCGCTACAAAAGAAGCTGGGCCTGGCAGCTTGGTATAAACATTGTTTTTTTTCTCGGTTAATTTTATTTTTAGCAAGCTGATAACTTATTTTATTTTCCTGTTGGGCAACACACACACACACACACACACACACACACACACACACACACACACACACACCCACCCCTCCTATCACAATCACAAACAAACCTTTCTTGTTTAAAATGGCTCATTTAGTTTCCTCTGTTTTATTTTATTTTATTATCTATGCAATTGGGGAGAGGAAAAAAATCGGGTCTCTGAGTTTTGAGAAGGAAAAGTTTCTAAACGTAAGAAGGGAAAGTTCCCTGCCCTTGAGAGAGACTAGGAAATGGCTGTTCTGGTTCACCTGTTTGCTGAGAGAGGAGAGGACGAGGTTCACCTGTGGGTTGGAAGTAGCCCAGCCTCTCCAGGACTGTGTGGAGAAAGAAGATGCAGACCAGGGTTGCCTGAGCATTCACTCACTGCTCCAGGGCAGAGTGGGCATCTCCTCCCACTGTGGGAATCCGCCTGGGGAGAAAAAAGGTCCAGTGCTGGGAGCATTTTAGGGGCACAAAAAGTGTCCCAGTCCTGTGCATCCCTCTGCCCAGGGGAAGACAATCCATCATCTATCTATGCTCCCACCGGGTCCCAGGCTGGAGTTAGTCCATCATGACCGGCTTCCGAATCCCGGCTCCCTCCAAACCGGAGCCTTCCTTTCCAAACTGCCTTGTGCTGAGTGTCCGGACTCGGACTCCTTCCCACCGTGGAATCTTGCTTCTGACCTGGACACGTCAACCAAGCTCTCCCTGAGTTTCCAGAGAGAATATATATCTAGCTCCCAAGGAGGGGGAAAATACATCTATGCTTTGCCCTTTTTAGTTTAATAGCCAAACATTGTAATGCTAGCTAAATAGAAATTCTTCTCTGTTAATAGGTTCCTTTAGTTTGTAATAAATAGGAATGCTAATGACTAAAATTTGGTATTTGGTATGCATTAGCTTTTGTGAGTTCTGTTTCACCACCCTCATTGACATGCAATATGGCACGCTTCCTTTGAAACATATTTATAAAATAACTACAGTATAATTAAACCAACAAAGCCATCTTTTAAGTAAGCGTAATAGCTCGGGTTTTTTTACCTCGCTAAAATCTTATATTAAAAAATGTGGCTCTGCCTCAATCCTACTGTTTATTCTGTGCATTAATATCTTCTTTGCATCGACAAACTATGCATATCTAATTCTTTTTGACAACTGTGATTAGTAATCTAGTGGTCGTGAAAGATGAGCTCCGTCATTTCTTCCACACGAATCACGGCTTTTTTTTTTGTTGTTGTTGTTCATGGGAACGGTAACATATCTTGACAGAATATATAAGATGTGCTTTTGCTTCGTCGTTAACGTTGCTGTGTGGAAGACGTTGGAGCTGATCAACAGATGTGGCAGGTAATAATCAAAGCGGCTGCTGCTTTATGCGGTGCCACTAGAAATATTTTAATGCTATAAAAGCAATAGATAAATAAAAGCAATTATACTTAATTTTCTTTCGGGTGCGGAGTTTGGGGTGGCCGCCGCTGCTGCAGGCACGAGAGGCGGAAGGGCCCCCCACGCCACCACCCCCACAGTTTTCCCTGCACTCAGGCATTGCGGGGACCGATGCGACGCGGGGCCCCGCAGCCTGAACGCCGTTTTGCAGAGCGCTCCGCTGTCCCCAACTGACTGGACTCTGCGATTCCACAAAAGGCAAAAACCAAAAACAATAAGAACAACCCAAAGACCCTAAAAACGCAGGGCAGGCCCGGTGGGGAGGCCTCCCGCACCCTCTCCGGGAGAGCGCCCCATGCCCTGCGCCCACCGGCTCAGCGGTCCGGACCCTCCTGAAAGTTGCTTCAAGGCCCGCAACAGGTCCCAGGCGCGCGTCACCACAGATTAGCGCTGCGGGATTAGGACAGCGACATCCGGGATTAGGTCAGAGGCCGCGGGAGCGGGTCGCCATGCCTGGGACCGGCCGCGCCAGGCGGGTCAAACGCCCGGGCCAGCCTGTCCGGAGGCAGCGGCCGGCGAGCAGGACAGGCCGGCTCCGGTGCGGTGAGGGCAGGCCTGGAGCCCAGCTATGGGTCTGCATTCAGCCCCCAAGAGGCCCAAGGGGTGTCGTGAAGGTCGCACGCTCAGTGCCTGCCAGGACCCACGCGCTGCGACCCCCACGCGGCCTGCTTGGACCAGGGGCTGGGAACTTGGCCTTGGCCAAGCGGGCCTGGCGACTTGAGCCCTTTGCGGACTGGCCTCAGGGACGCCCTTCGGGCCTCTGGCAGCCAGAGCACGGAGTTAGGGGAACCACCAGGCCGCTGGGTGAGGGGACAAAGCCATCATCCGCGGTGACCAGGGCTCGGAGTTGGCTACGCGGTGGCCGGGCCTCCCCTGAAGGCGTCCTCCAGCGCGAGGCGAGGCGAGGCGAGGCGAGGCGAGGCGAGGCGAGGCGAGGCGAGAGGAAGCTAGGTGTGGCGCGCCGGGCCTGGCCCCACCACCAAGCCTGAGGACGAGAAGCAGGTGCCCGCGCGGTGGCCAGGGGTTTTGCCCCTTCTCCTGGGCGCCCGATCGCTCCAGGTCCGGCTGGGCGGGCGGCGGGAGGGGCCGTAGCAAACAGCTGTTCCTCATACATATTTCATTACACAATCAGATAATGCGCCCCACCACCTTCTCAATTATTCACAGATAAACATTTTCAAGACGTTTTGACATCTGTCTTAGCGCCTGCTATTAATTTAGTAATGACTGCAGTTAAAAATGTATGGGCTGAGCCTCCGAGAAACGGCTCTGCGTGGTCCGGGGGGTTCAGGCCCTGACGCTTGGGGCCTGACGCCGCCAGGGAAGGGATTAGCGGGCCGGTCTGCCGGTCTGACGCTGGGAAGTTGGAGGCGCGGCCCTCCCCCATCCGCAGACCCCTCACTTTCCCGCCCCGACTGGACGGACCCGGCGAGTTCGACCCTTTGCCCCCGCTGGCGGAGAGGGTGAGCAGGAAAGTTCTGACAGCGCTGCTCGGCTTATCTGGGACCAAATAAAACGAGGACAAGAAAAGGGAGGAGGAAAGAGAACTCCAGACAATCGCCGAGAATTCCTGACAACAAAACCCTTAATACCAGCAGCGACTCCTGGGGTCCCGGACCTCCGCGCTGCTGCCTGCAGCCCGGCTGGAGCAGACAGGATAGGCCTTTTAGGAAAAAGAGAAAAATAAACTCGCTCCAATGAGTGTTCACAGGGCAGTGGGAGCTCAGCAAGAGAACGCGGCTTTTCTGCTTGACTGGTGTGCTGAAACCGGCTGTGCATGCCCTTAAAAAATAATAACTAAAACCCCAAAACAAAGCCCCTCAAAAAAAAAAAAAAGGTTGACTGATCTTGAAGCAAGATGAACAAGTGGGCTCTCCAAGTCTGCAAGGCAGGCACTGTTAGTGTCCGGGAAGACAATGAGGAAAACCACCTCGGTACCAGGGATGCCCGTGGGCACTGAGAAATCCTCCTTCTGCTGGTCAACCCAGTTGGACTTTTCTGGGGAATAAGGAAAAGCGACGCTGTGACAGAGAGAGAGGTCCAGGGAGAAAGTTCCCAGGCTGGGAAGAGGAAGGCAGTGGAACTCAGTTTTTACTCTTTATTGTTCAAAACACCCGCAAGAACAAACACTTGCTAAAAGGTCTGTAATCCAGTGCTTTGGGGTGTGTGTGTGATGAAGCTGGTCTGGTGCCCCAAATGCCTCCATTTCTCCTCCATTTTTCTCTGACGGCTCTATCAGTCTAGTGGCTGCCTCCAGGCCCTGCCACAGTAGTCATGGGCCTTGGAAGTCGCCTTCTCCCCTTTGTTCTGTGTGAGGGAACCCCTGAAAGGGCCAGCAAATTGGGGGACAGAGGTCAGCACCCCCTTGGCCTAGAAAGTCTTGCCAGAGTAGGAGCGGGAGCTCCATCCAGTTGTCATCCCCGAGCCCAGGCCTGGGAAGGGAAACTGTGCAGTTTCCCAGAGAACATTGGCCCAAAAAACCCAATGGGTCCGAGTCACTTGTCTGGAGCCCTTTCTGGTAGGAAGGAGGAGATGGAATGGGGGTGGGTGGGCAGGAGCCGAAGTTGCGGCAGATTTCTGGACAAATATAAGGCCTGCTGGAGACCAAAAAATGGTTTTCCAACTCTTGGGGTCTGCGGGTCCCTCCGGCCAGAAACCCGGTAGGGAGGGAGCTGGACGTTCTGCTTTATCCCCCACCTTCCCTAAAATGTCCCTCCGGGGTCCATCTCCAAGCCAGTGAGGAGTGTGTCCGGTGGGAGCAACCGGCAACCTCTGGGTCACCGGCCCCGCGTGGCAGCCAATCCAGACAACTGAGAGAAGCCAGCCAGGCCAGTCCTGCCCTGCTCAAGAACACCCGATGCCTTCGTGACCCCGGATTTCCACCTGGCTTGGTGTCCTGCCCTCTGGGTTAGGGAGGCCAGGTGACCCTCGCAGGTCAGGCTGGTGTGAGAGTGAGGGGCCCCCTCCCTTAATTCTTCCACCTTCTAGGAGTAGGGAGAGTGTCCTTAGGAAGCTGGGGCAGGCCCCGGGCTTCTCCACATCTCCACGCCGGGGCGCCTCCTCCTGGCTCCCCCGAGGGCAATGCTTACGGGGTTCCAAAGGAAGATGGGACCCTCTGGGTCAGTCATCACCTAGGGCGCCAGGTCTGCGAGTTCCGGGCGACTTCATGGCCGGGGACTCTGGTATTTGTAACTGGGAACCCCGGACCCGCCCCTGGCTCCTCCTCCCGCCCCCCGGGGGCACCGACCCCGGGGCTGCCGGAGCGCGGCGGCGGGTCCCCCAGCCCGGCGTGGCCCAGGGCCGGCGGCGAGAACGCAGCGGCCTGGGGGCGAGGCCCGAGCTGGGTTCTGGGAGCGGCCCCGGTGCACAGCGCCAGGCACGGCGGCGGCTGTCCGGGGAGCTCGAGGCTCGCGGATCGGGCAGCCCGGCAGGTGCGTTTCCTTCCTCCTCGAGCCTGGCTCGGCCTCGGACCCCCTGGGCGGTGTCGGACGGTACCTTCGCGTCGCGTCGCGTCGCGTCGAGTGACCGCGCCAAGGCCCGACGGCCAGGCCGGGGACCCGAGGCGATGGGCACGTCCCCGGATACCGGTTCCACGCGGGTCCACTCTACCAGCGCGGGTGGGAAGCGGCCCCGTGCCGAGCCGGGGCGTGGAGGGCGGGAGGTGCCAGGAGCCCAGCTTGGCCAGGCCGAGCCCGGGTGGGTGGAGATGGCAGGGTGGGGGATGGATGGATGGATGGATGGCGTCGGCTACCTTGGAGAGCGCCGGCTCGTCGCCAAGCTGGGGAGGGGGCGCGTGACCCCCCGGAAAACCACGCTAATGATGTCGGGATTCCGGAGGGGGCTAGGGGCTGGGCGGGAGGAGGGAGCGGACGGGCGCGGCGCCCCGGCGCGCACAGACAGCCGCAGAGAAGGCGCAGCCGGCTCTGGGCGCCCGACAGGTTCGGGGTACGCGGCGGACAGGAGGGCGGGGGCGCAAGGCGAGCTCAGAGCGCACCGCGCCGCCGGCAAGGAGGCGCGCCCGTCGCCCGCCAGATGAATATTTACCCTCCGCTGCTCGCCGCGCCCGGCCGCCCTCACCTGGGCGCAGGTAAGACCCCGGGGCGCAGGCGCCGGGACCCCTCGCCCACCGCGGTATCGGGGTTCCCGGCCGGGCGGCAGGGGCGGGCATCGACGGAGGAGACGCGGTGCGCCCGGGGAGAGCTTGGGCACGGCCCCGGGCACCTGCGCGCGCGAGTGTCCGACTGCGGGGACGCAGTCTCTGGACTTGGCACCGGCTGGACACCCCCACGGGCTGGCCGTCGCGCGCTCCCTTCCTTCTCCCTCCCTCCCTCTCTCCCTGTGTCCACTCGCAGACCGGGCACCGTACGAGGCGCGGGCTCCGGGACGTCCTGCCCACTGGGGGAGCGGAGCGTTCCTGCGGGGAAACTCCGCACAAAGGCCGCCGGCTGGTGGGTGCCACCCCGTTGCCCGCTGCGCTCCGGAGGTGCCCGCGCGCACGGAACCCCGCAGCCGCCGACCGCGCGGCGTACCCCGGACTGGGAGGGAAGGCGCTCCAGAGTACGGACGGGCCAAGGAGGGGGACGGATGCGCGGGCGGGACCCCAGGGCAGCGCGTGGTGTCCGTCCAGGCCTGGGGCACTGGGGCGGAGCCGGCCCGGTGGCCGGATGGCTGGAGGCGCTGGCTTACCTGGAGGCCACCTGTTGAGGGTCCGGTTCGGGGTCGGCGCTCGGGGGGCGACGCGCGTGTCGGACGAGACCCAGGAGGGACGTGGGCAAAACCCACGCACCGGCTCCGGCCGTGCCCCGCAATTCCTCGGGGCCGCTTGGGGGAACCCAGGGCGCGGCGCGCGTCGACTCAGCCTGACTCCGGCGCTCAGAAGTCAAGAGCCGCCGCGCCGCCGCCTCCGCGCGCCTTTCAGGACCCGTGCGCGCGCCGCATTCTTGAGCCGCGGCCTCCGGGTCCCCCCGACAAAGCCCCCCGAGCCCGGCTCCCCCTGCCCGCTGAATCCCCTTCGGGGTCAGTGCGCCAGCAGCAGCAGCTCCGGGCAGCCCGTGTCTCTTAAAGACCCGCACCCCCTCCGCCCCGCGCCCCCGACCCCCGCCTCCCCGCCTCTGCACCGAGCCCCCCACCCGTGCCAGAGGCCCCGCGGCCCTGACCCGCCGCCCGCGAGGCCCCCGCCCCGCCCCTCGGCCCCTCCCGGAGCAGCTGTCGCGAAGGCCGGCTGGCCGGCGGGGCCCCAGCGCCGCGTCCGCCTGGCCCGGCCTCACGTCACCTTCCCGGGCCTGCGGCTCCTGCCTGCCCCGCGGGTCCAGGCGCCGCCTTGGCCCGCCGAGAGGGTCGGCCAGGAACTTTGGAAGCAGACTCGGCGCAGAGTCCGTGGGGAGTGGGGCAGGGTGGGGCGAGGCCTCGGTCTGGCCTACCTGGGGCCCACCTGGCTCTGGGGCAGGGGTGAGGGCTGGCGAAGCTCCGCCCTGCAGCCCCGAGCTCCCAGGTACCCACTGGCCAGGTCCTCTGTGACCCTGCCTGGGGGTGAGTGTGGGTGACCTCCAGAACCGCCAGCCGGTGGGCAGGGTTGCCCCCAACCCAAAGCGAGTCAGCGCCAGCTCGCTCTTACAGTGGCCCATTGGGGACCACTCGTAGGGTCAGCAGAGAGAGAGGACCAGGACGTGGCCTCAGGTGCCTGCCCCCTGGGTGCCTCCTCCTCCTCTTCCTCTTCTGCTCAGATGTGTGAACCTGGGTAGAGGCTGCAAGGGCCTCCTGGGGGCTGAGCGGCCACTTGGGTGACTCGGCAGGTTCCTGCTGGCAGAGCACTTGTGTGGGGGTCTGAGTCCTGAGTCTGGAGCAGGGACTCTTCACGACTGTGCCCAGGGCCTTGCTGGCACGTAGGCGACTCCTGGGCCGCCGGGACCCGAGGAGCTCAGGTAGCCACAGGATGCAAGCTGCCCTGGGGGCAGCGACAGACCCGCGCGGGTGATTGGCCGATGTGACACGGGTCTCTTCAAGGAGCGCCGGGCCACAGTGCTCGCTGGGCTGGGCCGGGCCTCGATGGCTGACCCGGCAGTGGGCACCTTCCAGGCCAGAGATGGAGCCTGGCGGGCCTCGTGCGAGGATGTGGGGGGCCGAGGGGCCTTTGGCGGGCCTCATTAGGCCTAGGGGTGTCTAGAGGTTCGGTGGCCTGCGAGCGGGCAGGCGCTTATTAGGCGGCGCTAACAAGGCTTACAAATGCCGGCCGCGCGCTTTCTTCCAGCGCAGGGACCTTAGCAGGGCGCCGGGCTAATGAGGGTCAGTCCAAAGGGGCTGATCAAATATTCAAATTTCCCCGCACGCCGGGAACTTTTATGTGCGGAGAAAGTTGAGGCAACTGAGCTGTGTTTACTGTCCGGGCGGACAATCGCTGTGAGCCGAGCGCGGGTCCGGCGGGGCGGGGCTCGGCTGCAAGGGGGAGCAGTTGTTGTTCATTCAAAGGGAGGTAATGGGGTCCCTGAAGGGCCCCGCGGCCTCCCGCCTCGAGCCCCGCTCTCCTGAGCCCGGCGCTCGGCGCGGGGAGCGCCTCCAAGCCTTTCGGCCAGGGCCAGCTGGGAGATGCCCACCCCTGGGTTCGGTGGCCAGACTGGGCCGGTCGGAGTGGTCGCTGTCCTCTTTGGTCCTCCCTGGTCCGCCCTGGCCCTCCCTCCAAGCGCCTTGGTTTCCCAGGAGCCGACACCGGGAAGGTGGGTCTAGGCTGTCGCTATAGCACTGACGACCCGCTCCCGCGAGGGTCCCTCCGAGGCCCGCCGTCCCTGGCTCCACTGCCGCCCGCTCAGCCTCGGGCCTGCGCCTCCAAGGCCTGGAGCCTGGGCCACCCGGAGCAGAGGCAGGGGACTCGGGCTTCGGTGCGCCGCCGGCCCCCTCCAGAGGTGGCCGCTCCGGGAGACCAGAGCACGGACACTCCGAGCCGGAGAAGCTCCCCGCTGCTCCCGCTGCCCCTCGAGGCGGCCGGGCCGGGCGCCCCGAGTTCTTCGCTCTTTGGGCCTCCCTGCGCCTGGAATAGAGACGCCGCGGTGCGCCCGGCTCCCCCCTCTCCGCGCCCCTGGCACCCCAGACCGACTCCCACCGGGTGGAGCCCCCAGCCCCGCTCCCTGCGCCAACTCACCGCGGCGGCGGGCGGGCGCGGGGCTCCGTGGAGGTCCCCCCGCGACCCAACCGGGCGCTCCCGCCCGCCCCCAGCAGCGCGGCCGCCCGGGGAGCGAGCGAGCGGGCGGGCGGGCGTGTCTCCGAGCCGGTCGTCCCTGCCTGCCCCTGTGGCCTCGGAGCTGGCGCCGGGCGAGGTGTCGGCTTTCCCGGCTCGCTTGAGCCCGCGGCACCTGCCCCACGACCGGTGGGCGGCGGGGGAGGCGGCGCCAACCCGAGCGGGGGCTCGGGGAGGGGACGGGCCCGGTTCTCCCGCCCGCCGGCCCGGCGCCGGGGTCCTCGGCTCCGGGGGATGCAGTTTCGGGGTCACGAGCTGCTTTCAGGAAAGTTGAGCACAATATTCGGAACCCACCCGTAGGAATTCTCCCCCACACGCGCACAATGCCCACCCCCGCCCCTCTCTTTCCTGCTCCCGCCCCGGGCCCTAATCCTCCCTCCAGAGAAAGGGCCACGAAGAAAGGACCTGGGTCCGGCCCGCGGACCCGAGCGCGGCCGCCCAGTTCGGCCCTCCGCGGGGCTAGCCAGGGCGCGGGGCCTGTGGCCTCCGTCCCGCGCCGGCCGCCTTCGCCACCCACCCACCCTGGCGCCGGCTCTCCAGTGCACAGTGCCCGCCGCCTGCCCCGTGCCATCCCTGTACCCTGGGCCTATCGCCCCCAGTCCCTAAGGTCCCCCTGACCCCCCAGCTCGGACTTTCCTGAGGCTGCGGGGCGCACGGCCAGGGAAGCGCGGAGCAGGTTGGCGGGCCGGGGGCTACCGACGGGCGCCGGCTGAACGCGCCCCGCAGCGCTCAGTCTTCTTCCCGCACCGCCCGCCGGAGCCCGAGCGCGGCGCCCTCCGCGCCGAGCCCCCAGATCTGCATCGGAATGTGGAAAAGATCTTTTGACAAAAAAAGTTTTGAATTCCTCAATGATTTTTTTCTTCTGGAAAGGCAGCTTAAGATAATTATGTCAGCGTTATTGAGGGCAGATTAGCCCAAGTCTGGACGCTGCGTTTCAATATGCGTCGTACACGGGCCCACAATGCGGGCATTGTTGGCCGCTGTGTGCGAACCCTTTTAAAATACACACTTTTTAACACCAAACCGAGTCGTGGCTAAATGTACACAGAGCTGGGGGCTGGGGGGGAGGGAAGATGGGCCGTGCCGAGGCGCTCCGGGGCCGCAGAGCCGCACAAAGGGGTTCTTCGCGCAGGGCCCACCTCGGAGTCCGCCCCAGGCCTCGTTCGCCCGGGCCTGCGGGTCTGCCAAGAGGACGGCGTTGCGCTCCGGTAGAAACTACCGGCCCTCTCCGGACCAACCAGCCGCTTTCCGGCCTATAGGCACCCCGGGGCTGCCTTGGAGGTCTGGGCGCCCGTCCTGTAGGGAGACCGGACGGACGGCGGGAGTCTGGGATGCACCGGCAGGTCCCATCCAGACCCGAGAGTCGGAGCAGCTTGGCACAAAACTCGGGGAGGGAAGGCGCAGGCGGACACCGGCTCCGGCCCGACCAGGGCAGGGCGCAGGGCTGGCGGCCGTCTGCTCGGTCTCCAAGGAGGCCCCCATCCATCCATCCATCCATCCATCCATCCATCCATCCATCCATCCGTCCGTCCGTCCGTCCGTCCGTCCCCTCCCTTCCCCGTGCTCCCCAACACCGGCGCGCACGGGGGCTCTGGGGTGGGCGGTGGGCGCCTCCCCTTTCCTCGCATCTCTCCTCCACGCGCCGGCGCGTCCCAGGCGGCAACCACATTTTGGGTTTCCCCGCAGAACTTTGGAAGGAGGCGCCGAGGCGGGCCCCAGGCGGGGGTCGGGGGCGCGGGGAGCGAGCCGGGGGCAGTGCCCAACAGATGCGGAGTGGCCCCGATCGCGCGGGGGGCACCGCCTCGCCTCTCCTCTCCTCCGCGCGCTCCCCTTTCTCCCTGCCTTCCTCCCTCCCTCCCCATCCCCCAGCCCCGCTCGCCCGCAAGACGGTCCTTACGTTCTGGGCCTTGATTGGCAGCGCTGACAGTGATTGGCACCGGTTGCCATGGCGACGCCGCCGCGACACGCCGCAGACCAATAGAAACCCGCATCAAAATGTTCCAGCGCCGCACTCACCGTGGATTTCGGGGAGATACGATGAGGCTGTTGTCGCCGGGGCGGACGCGGCGGCACCGCTGAACCCTGCCCGGCCCGGCCCGGCCCGGCTCGGCTGGCTCGGCTCGGCTCGGCTCCTGCGCGCCAGGCCGCTCTGCGCCCTGCGCCCTCGGTGCGGATGCGGCCGCGCGCGGGTGTGTGCGCGGGGCGGCCGTGCGCGGGGTGCGGGCGTCCCCGGCGCCCTTCCTCCTCCTCCTCCTCGTCCTCCTCCTCCTCGTCCTCCTCCTCCTCGTCCGCCCCCGCCTCCCCCGCTCCGCCCCCCGCCGCCCCCGCTGACTCGCGCCTCTCCTCTGCTCTGCTCTCCCCAGGTCCGCGCACGCTGCTCCGCGCCCCCCTGGACCTCTGCGCCTCCCACTTCTTGTTGTCCAACTTGGCGGAGTCTCACCACCGCGCCCCACTTCTGGCGAGCGGCGGCGGCGGCGGCGGCTCCAGGGCGCCCCCGGAAGACCCGTCCATGTTCCAGCTGCCCACCCTCAACTTCTCGCCGGAGCAGGTGGCCAGCGTCTGCGAGACGCTGGAGGAAACGGGCGACATCGAGCGGCTGGGCCGCTTCCTCTGGTCGCTGCCCGTGGCGCCCGGCGCGTGCGAGGCCATCAACAAGCACGAGTCCATCCTGCGCGCGCGGGCCGTGGTGGCCTTCCACACGGGCAACTTCCGCGACCTCTACCACATCCTGGAGAACCACAAGTTCACCAAGGAGTCGCACGGCAAGCTGCAGGCCATGTGGCTCGAGGCGCACTACCAGGAGGCCGAGAAGCTGCGCGGCCGCCCGCTCGGGCCCGTGGACAAGTACCGCGTGCGCAAGAAGTTCCCGCTGCCGCGCACCATCTGGGACGGCGAGCAGAAGACGCACTGCTTCAAGGAGCGGACTCGCAGCCTGCTGCGGGAGTGGTACCTGCAGGACCCCTACCCGAACCCCAGCAAGAAGCGCGAGCTGGCCCAGGCCACCGGACTGACCCCCACGCAGGTCGGCAACTGGTTCAAGAACCGGCGACAGCGGGACCGCGCCGCGGCGGCCAAGAACAGGTCAGGCGGGCCAGGCGGGCCGGGCGCGGAGGGGGGGCCTGGGGTCGTTCCTGCGGGGGCCCACGCGCCCCAGGATCCGCTGCCGGGTCCTCCCGGCTCAGCCTGCAGAGCCCGCGAGCGAGCGCTCTGGCCGGCTCCTCCTGCCACCCTCGCCAACCCTCGCCAAGGCTCGTAGCTGCAGCTGGCGGGTGTCGCTCGGCTCCGGCTGCGGGTCCTCCGGCGCGGCGGGCACAAAGGCGCATGGGCCGGGATACCCGCCGCCCCTCGCCAGCAGCCCGGCCAGTTCGGAGCTCCGAGGCCCTGTGTGATTGTGTTCGTGTGTGTGTGTGTTATGCGTCTGTGTGAGCGTGCTCACGCGTACTCCCGCTCTCCTGTCCGTGTCGGGGTCCCTCTGTTCAGTAAGTTGGAGAGCACCCCAGTTGTGAGTCCCGATGCTAGCCGGCTTGGGCTTGGGCTGGGGAGAAGGGGAAGCCGGCTGCGAGACGACGGAGCAAGGGCACAGTGAGGGCGCAGGGTCAGGGCTGAGCCCCCCAGGCCAGCGTCCAGTCTGAGCCCCACAGGGCCGGGGCCTGGGCAGTTGCTGCTGGCGGCCGAGGTTCTGCAGGCCTGTGGAGTCTGGGCTGGGGTCGAGCCCAGGGAGCCACTTTTCGCCGGATGGGGGAGCGCCCCGCTAGGCTTCAGGCTCCGAGGAGGCTGCAGCAGGCTAGGGCGAGCGTCCTCCCCGCGCGCCCTCTCACCCCGGTTTCCTCCCTGCGTTCCGCGCCCACTGGATGCGCAGAGCGCCGCGGGTGTGTTTGGGGCTCTGGGGTGGGGGTGCAAGTCCCAGAAGCTGGGGAGGAAGAAGCGCCAGGCGCGGGCCCGCGGCGGCTTCTGCTCCTTCCCAGCCGCTAGGCCTCCGCGGGCTGCGCGTCTCTTCGGGGCCTCCGGGAATTCCGGGGGAAGCGGCGATCGGAGCCCCTAGTCTCTGCGGGGACGGTGGGAGCAGCCGCTTCCCTCTGGCAGGGCTTCCTCTCTGTCTCCGCAGGCTCCAGCACCAGGCCATCGGGCCCAGCGGCATGCGCTCGCTGGCCGAGCCCGGCTGCCCCACACACGGCCCGGCGGAGTCGCCCTCCACGGCGGCCAGCCCCACCACGAGCGTGTCCAGCCTGACTGAGCGCGCGGACACCGGCACCTCCATCCTGTCGGTCACCTCGAGCGACTCGGAATGTGATGTATGATGCCCGCGGCCAGCCTCGCTGCACCCTCCTCCCTGCCCCTGCCCTCCACGGCCTCCTTCGTCCGTCCCCACAACCAGCTGGAACCAGGGCGTCGCTCGTCGTCCGCGCACCCAAGCACACACACTCCCACCCCCGGCAGGAGAAATAATCAACTAAGCTCAGCCCACGGACAGCCCCAGCCACCATCTCCCGAGCGTCACCCCCAGGAGCAGGTCGCTGGCAGCAGGGCCCACCGGGCGAACGCATAAAAGAGGTGACAATTGTACACTTTCTGGGACAAGCTTCTCCTCCCGGTCCCCATGGACCGGCACCCCACCTGCATGATGATTTATTTGTATCTGGGAAAATAATCTCTCTAGTTTAAAATGATTTAAGAAAAAAAAAAAGAAAGAATCGACTATTACAGCAACAACAACAACAACAGCAAACCACAATGATGGGACAATAAAAGCAAAACAGACAAAAAGAGGAAAAATAAAGCTGCCATCTCCGTTCTGAATTTGTTTTTGAAAAAAGAAAAAAAGAACTCGAGAGGACAGGGCCAGGGCTCCGGCCTTTGTCGCTCTCTCTCGCTCGCTCGCTCGCGCTGTTTCTTTCTGTTTTGAAGTCTCAGTATTGGTCAGACAAGATGCAACCCTGTTTTTTGTTCAGCCGACAATCATTTTCTTCGTAAGCACCTTTTTCGCTCCACTCTGTCACTGCCTGTGTGGGTACTGGTTATAAATGTGGAAAAAGAATAGTTATGACTGTAACAGATTTTTATTTTTATTTCAAAATTTTATATGAATTATGTATATCTTAATGATCGGTCATTTTCCCAGTTTGTAATATATGTGTAGAAATTGCCTGTATATGATATTGCTTTCTCCCCTCTCCTTCTCTTTCTTCTCTCTCCTCCCTCTCCCTCTTCCTTCATCCTCTCCTCACCTTTCCTCTGGGCACCCCCATTCCCTCGGCCGGCCTGGCGGTCTGAGAGTTTGTGGAGGGTTAGGAAGAGGGGACTCATCTCTGGTGAAAGCTGAGAGTGAGACTTTAGTGTTCTTTATGCAAAAGCGATTTCAGTCTTTCTTAGCTGCTTCGGCTAGGCCGCTCACTTGCGGAGGGCGCTTTCACTGTTATCTTAACTGCGTGTTTATCTATATGTAAAAACTTTCTAAAGCAAATACAGTATTCTCCATTTTCGTACCACTCCCCGGACTGGTGTTTTTTGTCCCTCCCTGGAGCCGCAGCACCCGGGTGCAGCCTCCACCGGCCTGGGTTCCCACCTGAGCACCAGGGGCTGCGTGTGGCCTGGTCCAGGGGCCAGGGGTGGGGGCTGAGAGGCTGGGCCAGCTGGTGGGGACCGAGGTAAAAACCAGATAAATCCCTAGCAAAAATGCAGATTGGCTGACGGGGAGGGGTAACACCAGCCTCTCCCCAGGCAGGACCCCCCTAGTGGTGGGGAGATCACCGAGGAAACCAGGCACTTGGGCATTTTTTTTGTTTGTTTGTTTTGTTTTGCTTTTTGCATATACTGGGTGTCTTGTCCATCTTTGG